>PVIU01005330.1:0-115424 GCA_004026605.1 Ondatra zibethicus | reverse complement strand
CCAGCGCCTGCAGCTGGGACAGCTGGTGAGCCTGGAGCTGTCGGATGATGGAGTTCAGCTCAGGAGCCGTGACCTGCTTGGCTCTCTCGATGGCTCCCAGGACCTGTTGCTGATGCTCCTGTGATAAATAGGGCAGAACCTGGGCGCAAATTCAGCCTCTTCACGATCTCAGCCTGTTTATGCATCTCGATGTTCAAGCCATAGGACATCTCATAGTACTGTAGGGTGGGGAAGGAGGCATGTCAGGGACCAAGGGGTGTGACATTCTGGGTGGCCTGGCTCTCCAAGATTATACTTTCTTTTGTTTGTAGTCTACTTTAGAGGGAAGGAAAGAGAAGGAGGGAGGGAGGGAGGGAGGAAAGGAGGAAAGGGAAGAGCTTCCAGAAGGGAAGTAGAGTGGGGGCAAGGGAAAAGAAAGGAAGGGAAGGGAAGAGAAGGGAAGGGAGGGAGGGAGGGAAAGAGTGGGGAGGAAGGGCTGGAAATGAAGGGAAAGGGAGAGGAAGGAGAAGGAAAGGAGGAAGGAGGAGGGAGGGAAAGAGGAAGGGTTCCTGTTGATCATGGGGTGGTGGTATATAGGTGGGACATAACTGCCCTATGTGGTCCCAGAGCTGTTGTCACTAGCCTGTGAGACCCTTATTTGATGTGCCAGATTCACATAACTGATTTCCTTCAGGTTATGCAAAGGCTACTTTCACCCTGACTAAAACAATGTATTTTCTAGAACAGAGCTCCCCCTCCATCTCCCCAGACTCAAGAGCATCTTAAGGACATGCAAGTCAAGCCATAAAAGACTCACATGTCCTTTTTAAAGAGAAAGGACTTTTTATTTTTCTTTATTTTGAGACAGGGTCTCACTATGTAGCCCTGGCTGGCCTGGAACTCACTCTATAGGCCAGGCTGCTCTCAAACTCAGGGAGGCCACCTGCTTCTGTGAATTTGGGATTAAAATTGTGCACCACCTGGCAAACATGGTCTCGAAAGAGAAGTTCCTTTTCTCCTCCTAGGAGCCGCCACCTCACTCAGTGCTCTGGTTTTGCTGCTGGTGCTGTCCCCACATCAATGGGGCCTCACACCATCTTCTGTTTGTCCAGCACTGGGTTCCTCCTCAGATTCTTCTCTGCTGTTTGCCACAGTCTCAGCAGCTATCAGATGTTCCTTCTTCAGTCTGCGGGGCCGTGCTCCCAAAATCAGCCGTTACGATGATCACGCTAGACCCGATGGCCCTTGGTACAGTGACAGCAGCCCAGGGGGAATCCCGTGCCATCATTAAATGCCATGTCTACGCCTGACAAACAGGACAGTGTGTCCTCACTCCACTGAAATTTCTGTATCCAAATTAAACATCTGTTCCATTCTGTTTAGGTTTTGATCAGTAAAGTAAATCATTAAAATGTAATCTCTTCTGGCATCAGGGTTGGTCAAACAAGCTCCTCACAAGATGGATGCCCTGCTGCTTTTGGTGCTCACCTTAGATGAAGATGGTATGTGTTTTTGAGTATGTGGTTTGGATACCCCAGTGATGATGCCCTCTCTTCCAGATTCCCATCTGATGGGTGACGGTATTAAAGGTGTTCACCATCATGAGTAGCAAAACATGTGCTTTGCAAATCTGTGTGTTTGTTCACGTGTGCACTGTGTGTTCAGGTATGTGTGGGTTCTCCTCAGGCCCTTAGTTTTTCTTCTTTTGTTTTGTTGAGACAAGGTCTCTCTATGTAGATCTGGCTGTCCTGGAACTTGCTACGAAGACTAGGCTGACCTTGAACTCACAGAGATCCTCCTGTCTCTTCTTCTCAAGTGCTGGGATTAAAGACATGTGCTCCAATGCTCAGTCCCTTTCAAAATGGGTCTCATGGTGAATCTGGGATTACCAATTCAGTTAGACTGGCCAACGAATCCCAGAGAACTTTCTGAGAGCTTTTGTGTGTACGGGGACTTGAACTCAGCTGCAGAATGAGCACTTCCTCTGGGCCTTCTCCCCAACCAATAGACATTCCAAGTCAAAACAGCCATTAACTCTGCTCAAAGTCTGGTGTTCACACAGCCCTTTCCGCCTCCACGCTGGAAGCCTACAGTTTACACAGGCTCTTACCAGAAACTCTTTCTGTTAAGTCGAGGATGTGTCCCAACCCCCTTATGTAACCTTAGCGGCTCTCTGATTGGAATCCCACCCAAGGCACTGGGCAGCTACTCTCAGAACCTGGACCAGGTTACTGCTTCTCTCTTCCAGGCCCTACGGATGGACGGATGCTGGCAGGGCACTGTCTGTGGCTCTCTAGCTAACAGACTTGCAGGTGTCCGGGTCTCTCACCCGGGGAAATGAGTTTGCAGGCTCAGAAGAATCAAAGGGGTACGGTGACCACACACCTTCCCTGCCGCCTGCTGGAGAATCCAGAGAGTCTTCTTCAGAACCATAAGGGCCCCAACCCCCAACGCTGCCTCCTGGATTCCATTCCTCTGGCTGTGCTGTCTCTCTCTGGCCTGAGCTCTCTCCTCAGAGCCTTCCCTATGCCATTGTCTGACCGTGGTGCCACTAGCTCTTCCAATGCCTTCCCAGCTTCCAGCTGCCCATCTCAGGCCCCCTTGAACCTTTCTAATAATCTCATTACTGAGGGTGGAAGGTTTCCTACAATTTTTTTGAGATGTAACTGCAGAACTACCAAAATGTCATATATCTCTGATGCTAAGACACTTAAGCGTGCGACTCGAGAAGCTCACACCTGGACTCACAAGCAGGATTCTTCACTGAGAGCCTTTCTCTTCTTAATAAACTCCATACAGGCTCATCCTGAATTGCTTTTCTGAGCCCAAGGATCCAGTTTTACCTGAGAAAGGTCCCTAAAGATGAAAGGACCACCTCAGGATACAGGTGACCATTTGGAGGTGTGAAGTACTGTTGTCTTTGTCCCTGAGGGGTCCCAGCCAGCCCTTCCCTGGATATCCCAGGGTGTCAGCCAATAAATATCACATACGCTTTAGGGGAGGGGTTTAATAAGAGGCTCTCCAGAGAGAAGCCAGCCCCGCGGTATGTGTCTGTCAGTCCTGGTGTGTAAAATACTCCATGTTGAATCTGTGCCAGCTTCCATCTGAAACTGGGAAGAAGAGCCCACAGTTGGCTCTTACAAGCCCACATAAATCGCCTCGTGGTCCAGTCTGTCTGTGCAGGCTTTCTCTTTCTCCCCTTTACAGCTAGAATCATCTGGCTTCCCTACCACCTCTAGGACTCTCTAGATACCCCCTGTCCGTGCAGCCTAGTGTCCTGTGTCCTTCGCTACTTTGGAGCTCAGGGGGTCTTGTGAGCCCTGGCAGCCAGTCAACAACCTTCCGGAACCTCTTCATCCGTCTGTCACCAAGCTGAGGCTGTGAGAACCCAAGGGAAAAGCTAAGCCTTCTAGTAGCTTTCACTCTCTGCCTCCACCTCCTGGGTCCTGGTCACTAGGGGTTTTAGTGCTGTGAGTGGGGAGCATAGTGCAGGATGCTTCCAGGAGGAGGAGCAGCCCCCCCATTATTGCAAGGATTAAATGGCAGGGTGCTCCAAGGAGCTCTCCGCTGGAGCCTACTTTCACCCAGCCTATACTGCTGCCCTGTCTCCACTCCTGTCCCTCTCCACTCTCCTCGCACAAGCAATCCAAAATTCCTCCATCTCATTACACAGCCCTGCTTGAGTCCTTGGGGTTTCTCTTGTCTCACAACCACAGGCTGCCTATCAGTTAAGCCCTACCACCTCTACCTTCCAGACGGAGTACCTTCCTCTCTCCTGCTGGCTCCTATGGAGCTGGTCCACACCTCCCGAAGGGCTGTGGTGCTAACTGGTCCCTCCGGCCCTCACTGTAGAGAAGGGATGCTGAAGACCTCTGTCGGTGCCTCTCAGCCCAAGGCCGAGTCAGGACCACCTTGCACTGGCTTGCATGGTATTTTGGAGACTTTTAAAAGTTCTCAACTTTTAAAATCAAGAGAGTCTCATGAATTTAGGCTTCTGGTTTTGCTTGAAAAACAGTGGGGCCCACAAGTGTGAGTGGTAGTCCAAAGGGTCCCAGTGGGGGTGCTTGAGTGGGCCATAATCAGCTCTGCTCCCTGCAGCCTCACAGCCTGGCTGTCCCTGCTCTTCACCCAGAAAGCCTCCATGGCCGCCCCCAGGCACCCCCACCATAGGCTTCTTTTCAGTCTGGGTTCCTAATCCTTTGGCACAAAGTCCTTGCTTCCCCAAGGGCACAAGCTCTTCTCTTCTGCAATCTCTGACATTAGTTGCCCCTCTGCTCATTCACACTGACAGGAAGTGTGCCCTCTTCTCGGTGCCTACACGTCCTTTTCCTTCTATGTTCCTACTCACCCCACACTCAGTCTTTTAAAACTCTGTCTACGGTGGCTATCTGGAGAGGGGTTGTGTGTGGGGTACTGGCTGGAAACCGTTCAGGAGGGAAATTTTGGGGGGCAATGGAAGTGTTCTGTATCTTGATGGGGTGATGATCAGTCACCAGGAGCTACAGTTTTTAAAGACATTGAACTGACAGCTTCAGGTGGGTGTGTTTATTATGTCTTAAAGTTACAGTTCTTCGGGTGAACTTCCAATAGAGTTCAGTCCAGTTCTGTCAGCTTCAGGAAGCCGTCCCGGGTTCCCCAGGGGGGGCCCAGAGCCTTGTCTCTCACCAGCTAGAAATCCAACCCCCTTTCTCACTCCCTGTCCAGTCTATGGGGCTCCTCAACCCCCTTACCTTCAGGAGTCTAGGCAGAAGGCATCCTGCATTCAAGTGCAAGAACCTCCCTGGTTCAAATCCCACTTCTGCCACTTCCTAGCTGTGACGTCAGGCATGTGACTTCTCTTTGAGCCAATGAGAAATGCCAGTGACAGGTGTGAAGCTTAAGGTCTTAACAAGGCCGTGCTGCCCCACAAAGCACAGCTGAAGGGCTCTGGAGCCAGGCTCACGCAAGGGCTTCCCTTGCCTTAATGGAGTAAGTCTTGCTGTGTGTCAGTTCTCCTCACTATGGGTGAAGGAAGTGAGATACAGCGTGGCTCAACGCTTGCCTAGGGCTGAGCTGTGGGGGAGATAGCCTCAGTCACTCCCCTGCACCTAACACACAGTGCCTACTATTGGAATTATGTCATTATTTCTCCTCCCTCTCCTCGTGCCCTCCACAGTATTTCTGGAACAGAGGCCAGGTAGACAATCTGTCACTCACTTTAGAGATCGGAGATCTTGCAGCTCAGGCCGAAGCACATAGCCACACTCTGGTAGGGTCAGGCACTTACTTCTGGCTTAGCCATTTTAAGTCATCCAACCACATCACTACCAGTGCTGAGAGGGGGTGTGGCCGCTCCATTGATTATGTCCCTTACTTGTGACTTTCCCCTCAGCCGCACACTCACCGCATGCTACTTATATCACTAGACAGGGACATCGCCATTAGTCAGTAGGGAGATCTGCCCTTGGGCATCAAACAGCATTTTAACAGCACCCAGGCAAAGAGACCTTGTGAAGACGGCTCTTGTAGTCTTGCACTAGGCTGCCCAACAGCCAGGGCAATGTCCTCTTTAGCATGTAGCAGGAGGAAGACAGAGACCCGACTCCCTTAAGTGACTTAGACCCTCATCTCTACAGAGGGCTTCCAATATGCTGCCCGGTGGTTATCTCACCATGGGCTCTACGTGAGAATTTTGGACACACTCCTAACATTGGGTGGGAATCCAGCTGTGGGCCCACCTGGTTGTGCCTTCATTGATTAAGGCTTGTTGCCCCATACACTGAGATGACCTCACACATCTCAGTTTGGGCTTCCATCGTGCACAGATTAACTCATGCTGCCATATTACCAGGGGTTGGAGCAGGGGCAGCTGAGTCACGGAATAGGTATTGGTGTAAGATTGAGGCGACTTCCCGATGCCCTGTAAAGGTGCAAATCTGCAGATATGGAAAGCTGAGGGCTTATTTTGAGACTCTGAGTCAGACAAGGAGTCCTGTTGTGGGAATTCATTCAGCCAATTAACATTTGGGGTGCCAGCCCTTAGGGCGTGGTCCGAGGTGCTACGTGGACTAATAAGCGGAGAGAAGATGCGTACTCTCTTGTGTGGCAGTCGGAGATCTGACCACAGTTTCCAGCACACCCAGGGCAAAGGGCAGCGGTGGCTCTACCTTGTTATTTGTGAGTGTCCCCTAATAAATATTTGATATCCCTTTCTTTTGGGTGCTCATGGACTCACCCACGCTCACAGAATCCCTCTCAACACTCTCAGGTAGAGAAAGAGAAGACCTCTCCCTCTCCAGCAACTTCCATGGAAGAGGAGGGTGTGGAGTCCAGATGTAACTGGGCTGAAGGTTCAGTGCTACTGATGAAGTTCTTGAGACTGCAACCAATTCTTTCCCACCCAAGGCTGGGATTATTTAAACTCATTTAAATATACTTCGCTCTTAATGCCAATAAGTTTAGAAGGAAAAAAAGAAAAAGAAAAAGAAGTCAGGCCCTTGCCAGCCAGTAAATGCCAGCCCTGGTGACAGGAGCCCAGGCAGATTAAGCCTGCAGATGGCTCCGCTTAATCCGCAAGCATTTAGCCAACACCCATGAGGTGCCAGCCAGCATGTTGGCAGTATGGGGCAGAAAGAGGCAGGGAAGGTGGAAGACACACTGCAGCCTGGGGATAAAAGTGTCTGAGAGGGCTGGGTGCGGGGGCTGGAAAGAGAGACACAGTAGGCTCTACCCTCCACCCCAACCACCAGGGATTTTGTTTCCCTCCCTTCTAATCTATGATTTGAATATCAAGCTTGGTACCAAGTTTATTGTTCTCTTTCTTGGTAACCCATACCTAAGAAGTTGGTAGCCCTTCATCCTCCAACCCCCCACCCCCACCCAAAAACTTTGTCAGAAGCCTCTGTGGTCAGGCAGAGGCCTTTGACCCAAATTCCACCAAGGTGGGAACCCACAGGATGAACAACTTTTGGGGTGAGGCCCCTGACTCTTCAGGTCTCCTGTGGCTGGGAGAATGAGGCAGGGCCATGGTGGCCCTGTTCCAAAGAGTCCCTTTTGTATAGCCCAACAGTCTCCAAGGTTCATAGGTGTTGGCATTTGGCTGCCCGTGAAGCCCCACCCCTGGGTCAAAAAGGCAGCCTCTTGGGGGTGTGACCCATGCTCGCGCATGCGTGACTATCCTCACCCCTGTGCGCATGTGCGAAAGCCTGGGTCGCCCGCCATTTGCGTCACCTACGCGAGCCACCTGCGCATGAGCAGCGCAGCCTTTAAAAGTCAGAGGCGCCATTCCCGCGCTCTCTTTCTCCTCCCCCTCTCCTCACGTTTCCTCGGGCCTGTGAGCACACCCCCTCTAATAAATCTTCTTGCGTGGGTTCGTTCGTGTCTCGTGTCTTTCCACACGCGCCAAAAAAGTACAACAATAGGGACTGAGGACTCTCACACACCCCTTCTCCACGCAGACTCCTGGGAGCTGGAGTGAAGTGGGACCTGTGCGTCTAGGTTCAATCGCCCTGGTGCTGGATGGGGGAAGGAAATAAAGCTGCTAGGGCATGAAATAAACTCAAAGCCACTCTAGACAAAAATACCCCATTGGAAGACCTCCCTCCAGTGGTGCCTGACCAAAGACAACTGGTTTACTGTCCCCCATAGCATAACTCGCCCCTCTACTCTCTCCTTGGACCAACGCAAAGACTCTCAGTCTGTAGCCCTCACGCTCCTCCACTCAGAGCTCCATCCTCATGGAGGTGTTCCTTCAGGGTTGCCACTGTCAAGAACTGTGCTTGTCCCATTGATCACCTTCTCTCTGCCCTTCTACTCTCCCGTTTCTTACAGTGCTTGTCACATGACCGTCTTACACAGGGCCACCCTGCCAGCCAGTCCACAGAGGGGTGTGCATAAGGGCTGAGGAACCCATGGCCCTGTTTCTCATTGTGGGACTTCCATACTGCTTCTCCTCCACTGTATTTCCCTTTCTGTTCTGGGCGGGCTGGGCAGCCAACTACATTTCCCACAACCATCAGAGTCCAGGTTGATTGGTCTCCCACCTATCAGATCACAAGACACTTTGGTTTGGAGCTAAATTCTGCAACGCTCAATTGTTCCAGGGCAACTTTCTAATCTTGCCACTTCTGGGACAGGAGATGCTGGAAGTTCAACCAGTCTGTTTTGTTTTTTAATCAGTGCGGTGTCAACTGCCTGTGGCCCTTTCTTGCCCAAAGAGGTGTCATCGACTTCTACATTAGCAGTTGAAAAGTATGGTCCTTGCCTCACAGTGGGGGAAGGGCAAGGGGTTCCTCCTGCTGTGCAGCCCTCGGTAGAGATGCCTTCACCTGCTCCGTCAGGCTGCAGAAACTTCCTGGGAACCCAAGTCAAACCTAGAAACCCAGGACTCCCGGAGGGCATTGCACCATGGAAACTTACTATCTGTGTGAGGTCAGGGCATCCAACAGGCAGCCCCTACAGTTCAGGACTCCACCAGGCCCTATGCAGTTTGTGGGGGGCAACTGTCAAGAGAGCTGTAAAAACACTCTTATTTGATTCCTGATGCCTTGCTGTAGATCAAGTACCAAGAGATCTCCTGCTATGAGTCTAGAAGCTTCCCTGGCTGTTGGTTCCAGATGCGCTCTGTGTCTGCCATGGCAGGAAACCACCCGCTGTATCACAGCTAAGTCGCTGTTGCTGGCTCCCACCCACACTGCTCGTGCTGAAGAGCAGACCCTCCACACACTCCCTCCCACACGCGACTTGGCTCCAGTTTCAGGTCTTGCATAGATACATCTTCATTAGTGACCTTAAGCCACACCCAGGGCACCTCTGAAAAAACTTACAAACCTTGAACATTTTCTAAGAGATTCAAGCCAGCAAGCCAAGTCCTTTCCTGTGGGGAAAAGACTTGGGAGTTCGAGGTCATGGTGAACAAGGCTGGACCTGCAGTTCTTCTGACCTGCACCATCACTGGCCTCACCCCTGCATCCCTGAGGCTCCCTCATCTCCAGGTATCAGGCATTCCTGCCGAAAACTGTCTGTGAAGCCTTGCAGCCTAGCCCCTTGGACTTTTCTCCTGCCCCATGGTGCAGAGCAAGACAGAGCTCTACTGGGCAGGGTCAGAGCAGGAAAGATGCCAACCCTGCATAGACAACTGTCAGATGCTAACCCTGCATAGACAACTGTCTTGTCCCCACTCCCTTTCTTGGGAACAAATGGGAGACACAGTGATTTATGTCTCAAAATAGGCCAATCTTTGACTCCTGGCCCTGGGGCAATAAGGATAAGGCTTCAGAACCAGGGACCCCAGGGTAGCAAGCTGTCCCCAGAGTCGTGGAGGACCCTGCAAAAGACTTTCTTTTCATTCTTCCTGGTGCATCGGATGCCTTGCAGGTCACACTGCAGCTGCAAAGCTGGCCTCCAAAGCTCTGGGGACCATGTGCTTTCACGGCTTTGTCCTGCTGCCCTGCCGCTCCTTGAGAGTTTATAGGCAGTTAATGGTTGCCAGGAAGAGGGGAGACGTCTTCTTCAGAGCATTAGCTCCAGTAAGAAGCTCCTAAAATAGCTCAATACAATCCTAATTAAGAGGTACTTGCCCAAGGACACACCCTAATTCCACAGATAACAGGTCACACGCCGACTCCAGAGTCAGTCACTGCACGGTGTGGTGAGTGTGCCAACCAGGTCCCATGTTCTATCCCAGTAGGGTAGATATCTGCCTAAATCCCCCAGGAACTTCCAAAAGGGAGCAGGGGATCTTGGGAAAAGAGGAAAACAGGCAAGGGAAAGATGAAGAATTAGTGCTGGTCACAGGTGCTCTGGGGCTCCTCCCGTGGCTTTTCCTCCTCTGAGTTGGGAGGGCCCATATTCTCAAGAAAAAAGGCACCTCCCTCTCTTCCGCAGTGGCTGCCAGCTCTGACTGGAGGCAAAGCACCCACAGCTGCCTAAGGCCTTGATCCCAAGTGTATTTGACAGGGCCCTTGATGATGGGCAAAAGCATGTTCCAAGTGCTAGGGGGTAAGAAAGCTTGAGGTGGGACAGAAGTTCTGAGGGGGCATGTCTCTGCCTTTGGTGAGCTCCTCTGGACCGCCATCGAGCATGTCACCCCGAAGTCTCATCCCCGAGGAAGGGCGCTTTTATTCATGCAAGCCCCCTTCTATGCTGCAAAGGGCACATAGCTCAGGCACCTGTCATGAGTAAAATGCCAGGTCTTCCTGCCTACAGAGGCTCCCCAGGAGAGAAACCCTGGTCCAACTTCAGGCGTATAAGATGGGATACGTGCATTGATCTACTAGCTAACTTCTCCTGTAGGATTGTGCAAGGCAAAGGAAAATACTGGCTACATAGCACAAGTCCAAGGCTGTTGGGTCTAAGGATGTTGTCTCGGTGACATCTGGCCTGGTATGCACTTTTTCTGCCTGGTCTCCTTGCCCCAGCATTTGAGAACACGTGTGGAGCCACAACAACTCAACGGGAGTAATAGTTGTGACGGTGAATCTTCATTGTCTGCTACTGCAGTTGAGCCACCATGAAGACACACCTCTGGGGGTGCTTTTGAGAGTGTTTCCAGAAAGGTTTAACTGAGGGAGGAAGGAAGGCGCACCCTGAGTGTGCTGGCTCCACCTGTGGTCTTGGGCTGTATAAAAAGGAGGAAGAGAACTGAACCCTGGCATCCATCTCTCTCTGCTTCCTGACTGTGAGCCCTGCGTGACCAGCTGCCTCACGCTGCTGCCGTGCCCTCCCCACCACTAAGGATTGTATCCTTTGGGACTGTGAGCTAAAATGAACCCTTCTCATGCTGCTTCTTGTTGGGTTTTGTTACAGAATGTAACTAAGAAGTTGCAGGACACACACTCCCTCAGTCCCTGTACCCAGAGGCATGAGAATGCAAGGACCCAGACAAAGGCCAGAGGTGTTCCAGGGTGTCCGGCACACACAGCCTCATATACATGCCATATGTTTGGATGTGATCTACTTCATAGACGTCTATTTCTGTTGTGCTGGTTGCAGCCCATGAAATTGATTTCATTACCCACCACCGGTCTTCATCTTGCTATGTGGAAAGGAGCCCATTGGGGCCACCCCTTGGCCCCAGGATAATGTTAGGGTGACCATGAGAAGCTACTTGTTCTATATACTTAGGACAAGCCAGGCTGAAGATAGCAGGCCGTCTGTGACCTGCTCACTGGGAGGAAACAACTATTCTTGAACATTCGGCAGCAAACAGGTGGGGTTAGGTTGTCTCAAGAAGACAGCTCTCCCAAAGCACCAGGGAGGCCTCTTCACTCCCACTTCCTGCAGCCCAGTTCCTGAGTCTCTACGCAGCAGCCAAGCTGACCTTCTGTCTGTATCTAAAGGCTCCCTTCCTTTCCTGTTCACTGCCTTCCTGAACTCCTTCCCAGTTCCAGCCACTGGGTGGGTGCCAGTCCTTGCTGGCCCTGTCAGACCTGGGAGCCCACAGATGCTGAAGTCTAAGGGCCTCTAGCAGAGAGAGGCCTCTTGGTGAACTGCCTAGAGGCTGCCGTTTGGCCCTGGATCATTATTAATGGGCATGGACCCTGGGACCCAGTCACTCTGGCTCTTTGTCTGGATGCTTTCTAGAGCACAGCCCATCCTACGTGTGTCATTTTCATTATGTGAGATCAGCATTTAGTTTCAGCAATGGAAATGTCAACTGTAATTATTTTCAAGGAGTCTTGATGGCTCTGGGAATAAATCAATATAAATAATGTTTTCATAAACCCTGAATCATCTTTCTAATAGCATTATATCTATAATTTTAATATTCAAAACAATTTTTCTTCACATCTTAGCAATTAATTGTTGCCAAGTGTTCATTTTTTTGGTTTGTTTTATTTCTCTGAGCTGTGAGCTCAGAGCCTGGGGCTAAGGATGTGGCACATTAGCATCAGGGTATAATGTCTGTGATCCCCAAATCACACCTAGCTTTTCTGCCCAACAGGTCAGGCTTGATATACTGTCTCTTCCCCAGAAGACCGTCCCCATGCTCCTGGCCTTTCTCATGGTCACCCACATGCCAATTCTGGACATTTCACACCCCAACACACAACTGGCCTCTTCCACCCACACACCCATGCTCACTGTTCCCAGCTCCAACTACTTCAGCACCAGCCTGGCAACTGAGTGGCTCCGGGTGGCCTGTCTGCTGTGTGCCACTCATTTCAAAATACCGACTGGGACCGAAAGCAGGTGTCAGGAGTGGGACGCCAAGCCCTGGCGGGCACAAGTTACAGAGAGCGATGGTCATAGATTTGAGCAGAAACGAAACTGGTGAAATAACCCCAGATAGCAGAGGCAACTGCCCTTCAGGGATGCCCTGGTACCCCCAAACACAAGAGCTCTCAGACCTTACTCCTCTGGCCAGGAAACCCACAAAGGCGCATGGGAAATTGAGTATCTGTGCTTTGGTATCTCTGCTCAATACAGAAAGAGTCGGTATCCAGTGTGAGATCTTCCCGATGGCTGAGGATCTTGGGAAGAGCCAAAGGCCCCGTGGCCACAGTCTCTGCGTCTGGCTGCCGGGAGGTGGGGGTGACCTTCAGGAAAGAACTGTCCAGATGCTCAAACCCTGCTATCTAATTTCTGTCCAAACAAGGAGATAATGGGACCAGCAGGAGGCATCTCAGGTCCCTGTGGCGGTTCTATTCCTCAGTGTGAGTACATCTCAGTGTGAGTCCATCCCTGGACTCTAGGTTTAAAAACTGGCCTCTTGAGAAGATCATAGTTTATGACACAGGGCCAGGGCCAGGGCCTTGAAGCTACTGGGCTGACTTTTATCTCGGCTTCTTCTGACCCAACCGGAGACCCTGAGCCCACAGCAGGCTTCAGCTCATTGGCAAGGGGGCCTCAGAAACCACTCCCATTGAGGCTTTAGGGAAACCACTCCCATTGAGGCTTTAGGGAAACCACTCCCATTGAGGCTTTAGGGAAACCACTCCCATTGAGGCTTTAGGGAAATCGCTCCCATTGAGGCTTTAGGGAAACCACTCCCATTGAGGCTTTAGGGAAACCACTCCCATTAAGGCTTTAGGGAAACCACTCCCATTAAGGCTTTAGGGAAACCACTCCCATTAAGGCTTTAGGGAAACATCTTTGCTTTTACAAGGGCAGGCTTCTCCCTGTGCTCCGCTGTGTCCTGGGAAACTAACAGTTCCCACGATGGGGTAGATGATGAATGGATGGATGGATGGGTGGATGAATGATTAAAGAGCCCAACCCCCAGTCCAAGATGGAGGATCTGACAATCTTAGTAAGGATTGGGAGCCAATGAATCATGTATGTGGAAAGTCTGTGACTAGGTTATTCCTTCTTTGTGAGACTTATTGGGGAGGAGTGAGCACTGAGGAAGTGGGTGGTGAGGTGACTTCCCAGGTCCCTCTCTGAGAAGGGTCTCTAAAGATGTCCCAAGAGTCAGGACTGGATACAAAACAACAAAAGAGCAAAAGATGGCAGGACTACCAAACCCTGTGCGCTTTATTCGAAGAGATCTAGCAAAGGCATCCAAGTGTTGTCCCCTTACACAAGAAGAGGAAGGTGGGGACTTTGGATGCCCTTTCTTCCAATTTCATTCCTTCTAACAAGAAGACAAATGCTGCCATTGTTGCTCTGTCACGTGGTCGCTGCACCAAGAGCTATCGATTCCCATCGTTCCTGAGCCTGGTCTACAGAGATGAGCTCTGTACCCTACAGGTCATGTCTGCCATGTGCAGGCAAATATGTACGCTACTCTGGACAATGTCTGGAGCCCCCAGCTCTCCCCGAGAAGTTTCCTCTTAACAGCTGTACCAACCAACCCCATGTCCTTTACTCCCGCCCCCTTGCACTAGTAAAGAGGGGACTCTGAAGCCCCCGGACCTCTCTACCCAAGCTTCTGCGGACACAAAAGCCTCCAACAGGAAGAGAGGTATGGCTGGATTGCAGGGTCCAGAGGAAGAGGAAGAAATCGAGGAGGCCACACAAAGAAATGGAGCACGGAGGGAGAGGAGTCAGTGGACTGGGGGTGGAGTCAGGCAGGCCGCAAGGATGGGTTTCTTCTGAGCTGGCTTGAGAAAGAGGACAAGATGGGATGGGAGTAGGGATAGTTGAGAGGGCTGCCTGGTCTCAAGGACAGGCCTTCGGTCCCCTGGACAGGGGATGCTGCCAGGACCAGAACTTCTCCACACTGGCCTAGGCCTAGCTTGGAGGGACTGCGGGGCAGTGCCCGAAATGGAGCTGGGGGATAGGGAATGGGGGACTAGCCTGGGGCCCAGAGTTACAAGTTCTCCAAAGACACAGCCAGCCTTCCCTCCTGGCAGCACAAGCAGACTGCAGAGAGGTGCCCAGACCAGAGCCATGTGTGAGAGCCACCACCCCCACTTGTCGGGGTAGGAGTAGTGTGAGCACTGGCTATCTCTGGTCTCTGATGCTCCACTCGGGATTCTGGTGGCTCTGGGTGCCTCCCAGAGCTGCCCAGTTTCAGGCAGGCCATAGGGTGACCGTGTTAGGTTGTACTTCCCCAAGATGAAAGGGTATTGTAGACTGATCCTGCATCTTAGGCCCTCACTGGGCCATTCCCTCTTCTGTAGAGGAAGCTGAGAAGGGGTGGTGAGAGAAGGGTGTTTTCAGCCTGGAGCTGGGAGACCCCCTCCCCACATTGGATCAGTCTTGCCTGCTGAGGCTCCCTTGCTTGAGGACACTTTTCAAGAGCACTAGTTGTTCACCCACTCCCTCGTGGCACTTCTTTGCCTCTGCAGCCGCTGCCCTCACCCACAGCCTGTAGCAGGCTTTTCTCCCCTTCCATCCCACTCTAAGGTACTAGAGACACTAGAACAGGGCCAAGCCCATCATCAGGGGCCTGTCTACAGACCCTGCCTTCTCTGGCCCAAGATCTGTGCTGATTCAGCCCCAGCACCACCAAGGGGTGACCCTGAGACAGAGCTGTGCTGGCAAATCCTACCTAGAGCCACACGCCCAGGTGCTGAGAGGGTCTCTGCTCAGTTCCTCTCTGGGGTTAGGCATAAGCACCCACCTGGGGTCTGAGCTCCCCTCAGGCTCTTCTCTGGCCTCCACATTCCAACCTCCAACCCCCAACTAAGTCCTAATTCCACCGCTCCTTTTCTCCCAAGAAAAGCATGTCCAAAAGGAGATAGAAGTCTTGGCAATTCAACTGGTTCTTAGAGATACCACAGCCATGTGTGAGAGCCTGGAGGCAGCTATCCGCCCTGGAGGCAGCTCGTTCAGGGAAGCGCCTGCTGGGTTCTCCTCTCTTGCAGCCTCCCTGCTGGGGCTCCCCTCCCACCTGAACGGAGTTCCTAGAGCCTGCTGTCCTGAGTTAGACTTCTGACTCTGTTACAGGGCAGTGTGGCTCCAAGACCAGCCACTCCCTGCCCGGAGGCCTGATTCTCCTCTTCTGTAAAGCCAGGGCACAGCTCCTTCACCTCTCTCACCTCCTTCAGCTGCAGGATCCAATTCATTTTGTTGGGGCTATCAGCCCCCTGTCCTTTGTTGACAGCCTATGTCTGAGGTGATGGGGAATGGGTGCCCTTGGGGTAACTTGACTGAGGCTATGGCCTATGTTACATGTCCCTGTCTGGGACACAGGACTCAAGAACCTTCTGCTCCTTCCTCCATTGTTGTGGAAGAAATCCCAGGTGCTCAGTGGAGAAGGCTCTAGAAGATGCTCAGATACTGTCTGCGTACACTCAGTAGGACTGGCTGCCAAGACTGGCCCGTCTTCTGAGGGGAGGGATCACGCTGCGCCCTCCTCATGGCTCAACTGTTGCTTCCTGCAGAGAAACAAGTATTTTGAGGAAGGTTGGGGGCTCCACAGTCCTTGCAGAGGAGCTGGGCCTTTAGGTGGCCCTTCCTCTGATCAGGGTGTCCTGAGTGATGGGTAACAGCCCCAACAGAAGTGGGGTGCTCCCTGGGTTAGATGGGCAGGCGCAAGGCTAGTTCCAAGGGTGTCTCTATGGCTGTTGACACTGTCTGTCCCTTATCTACTCAGCAGACTCTGGGACAGATGTCATGGTGCACACAGTGTTTTTCCATTCATCTAAGACTCAAAGAAAGACAGGGCTTACAGCAACAGAGGAGCCATGTTTGTGAACAGCCATTTTGGTCCTTTCCCTGAGGTCCCAAGACCTGGGCCTGCGCCCGGGGGCCTGTGGGGGACAGAAGTAGGGCTTCCCTATGCACAGACCACCATGCTTTGTACTATGCGACTCAACTGAGAGGCCACGGAGAAGAGACCAAAAGAAGCCTGTCCTGGGTGGGCAGGGCCAGCAGGGCAGCTCTGTGTGTGTGTGCGGTGTTGTTCAGCAAAATGGCCCCTCCTTCTGCCCAGGAGGAGGAAGCAGATAGCAGGTGAGGAGGACCTCTTGCCCCACCACCCCTCCCCAGGAGCCCTGGAGCCCATGACCCTAGGCTTGGCCTGCTGCGCAGCCGGCAATAGGGCTGGAGCTCAGTGCATGCAGACTCTTGAAATCACAGAGTTCTGTGCTTCTTAATCACCCCATGCGGGTGCAAAGCCGCCTATCTGCTCAATAAGCTTTTTCTGCCACCTTATCAGATCAGCTAGCCAGCCAGCCAGTGGCCAAGGAAGGTAATATATCTCCATTTTACAGTGAGGACATGGGCTAGGAGGCCCGTGTGCTAATGGGGGAGAGGTCAGCATGCGTCTGACTGGTTCTCCAGTTTCTGTTCTGCTTTTTCTCCTTGCACACGAACCGGAGCATGAAAGAAGTGTAAAGAGACACATCACACAAGCAGAGACATGCAGGACACGGGCCGTGGAACCGAGTGCAGCTGTCAAGACGGGGCAGTCAGTCTGTTCCAATATTTTTGTCTTCGCTGTGTCCCATCAACTCGTTTTCTGCAGAGAATGAAGATAAATCGCTGCACTCCAGAAACCTCCGCGCAGCATCTCCTTCCTTCTGCGGGGCAGGAAGTTTTCACTGCGGAGTGTTCACATCACAGATGGCCCACCATCTGTCACCTCCCTCAGCTATCACCTTGTAAGCAGATTCTGTCAGGTTTTAGGAGTAAAAGCTTAATTAACAAGTGCTGTGTACAATTATGTACTTAATTATCGAGTGGTTTTATTTCTTTGTTGTTGTTTTTGTTTCAAAAGTTTGGTAACAATTATAGGCAACTGTCCCCAAATGCAATTTCTCTCTCTTTCTGCCTCTATCTTTGTGTTTGTTTCTGCCATTCTGTGACTGTGTGACTGCAATCAGATTGCTGGTGGAGGGGGCGAGGGGGGCAGGCCTCCCCCATCTCCTGAGATCCATTGCAAAGGACAGTAGACATGGGCTCACCCCATAGGTGTCTCAGGCAGGTGTGCTTTTTAGGAAGATCTGGGTCTCCACCTGGTTAGTGGAGACCCACCTCTTCTCCTTCGTCCTCCATCCCCCCTCCCCGCCCCCCCCCCCCGCCTCCGTGCTGTGATCCATCCAGCAGGCCAGCACAGGCGGCTACTCTAGGGTGGGTGCTGAGGGAGAGGTCAGGAAGTGGTGGGAACAGGCCTGCAACAGGGTGGGGAGAGGCATGAGAACAAAGAGCACAGAACAAAAAAAATTGGAAGGAATTTACTGGGCTGGCCACCAAGTCCAGGGCTTGTAAATTTTAAAAAGTGTTTGGACTCATCCCGAAGCTCTTCTGTTCATCAGTCGCCCGACCCACGGAGCGGGAGCCAACTGCCTGGAGTGGCCATCTTTGAATACCTCTGTCCATCAAGGGATGTTTTTCTCTTTTAGGAAACCCCACTAGGGAGTAGAAAACTCAGCTGTCACTTATGATGACAGGAGTGGCCCCGCGGCAAACAGTAAGGAGCTGGAGCTATATGGCAAGCCAGCCTTTCTGGCTACCCAGACAGCACGCGAGGGGCCGCTGGGCTGGCAGGCAGGTCCCTTGGGGCTCCAGGTTCTCAAGTGTCCTCCTCACCATGCCGCCAGCATGAGCTAAGATTGGATGCAGCCTGCAGAGAGTCCTGGGATTGGGATTGGGGGAGGGACACGGTGCAAGGGCAGAAGAATTGCAGAATCAGGCCGCTGCTTCCCTTTCTTTGAAGGTCCAGTCTCAGAAACACAGACAGCTGCAGGTGTGGCCAGCCTGCCCTTCACCAGGTGAGAGCAGCCCTCAGGCTATGCATGCCACACCCCTTCTCTGTGAGCAAGCTCCTCTGCTTGGGACCTCTGCTGAATCTCAGGGCTGGTTGAGTTCCTGGCAATTTTGTGTTCTTGTAGACACCCCATCTCCTGTTTCTTATGGGAGAGCCCACTGGGGGCCAGAGGAACCGTTTGGCTCTGTCCTATCTTCATGATGCCCTGTCCCCAGGGCTCCCAGTGCTTCAGTATCTGTCAGACATGGCTGTCTAATAGACACATCAGCTACTGCTCACCACGCTCACGACCCCACTGAAGACAGCCTGGCTAGAGGACAGTGCCACAGGGACCTTGTCTTGCCCCCTCTTCGCAAGCCAGGCCAAGGAATCCTGGAGTTAAGAAATGACACAGGGCCAAATGGAGTCTCCTCCTCAGAGACTGACCTGGAAATAGTTCAGGGCACAAGGTCACTAACAGTGGGGGTTGAGGTGGCAAAGAACAATTTGGTAAGAAGAGAGAGTAGGTAAAGAAGACCAAGCATGAGTGAACGGACTGCTGAAGGCAAGGGTTGGGCCCACCCAGGCCTCAGGTGACAAGATTGTTCAGGCAGAGGTCAACTTCCCTGAAGAGGCCTTCTCTGAGATTGCCTGACTCAGTTGCCCCTGGGGACTTCCCAGAACTACCCTTCATTGTCATTTTAGGGTGCTCAAGGGTCCAGACTGAGGTGGGAGGGGATGGCACGTTCTCATTCTAGCCCAGAAGGCAGACCGTGCCAACTTCAAGAGCTAAAGTTCACTTGGGAAGAGTGGAGTGTGGCTCATCTGAACTGGGGTTTGGGTGTTGGGGTAGCTCTTCTCCCCTGGGCCTCTGGCTAGGGAGGCCAAGCAAGGCTTCGCGAGAGGCTTTGGCCTGGTGCAGTGTGGGAAAAGAGTGGAGTGTTGTCTCTAGGGTGCCATTAGAGAATAGAAAGTTCTTGGCTGCAGGGTTGGCTTGGGGAAGGAAAGGTGGCTAGGTACCTGTGATATCCCGTCATGTCTGAGGACACTGCATTTGCGGAGCAGTGTGGCCTCGGTTCATCCGTACTTCCCCAGTAAGTACTCAGCAGATAAATAGCCAGGGAGCTGAGGGAACAGAAACCAGAGCGAAGCAAGGCATGGGTCCCTCAGGGTCCCCCACGACCAACCTTGGATAAAGCTTCCATCATGCACCCTCATCCTACTGCTGCCTGGGGAAAGAAGGGCGGCAGACAGGAGGGAAGGTGGCGGGACTTAGGCCACCTTCAGTTCCAATGGCCCAGTGGCCTGGAATGGCCCCTCGCCAGCACCATCATTCCACAGTTCAGGCTACCTTGGGTCATGGGGCTTCCTCAGAAGGAATTACCCTCCCCTGCTATTTTCATGGGTGTGCTAGTATCACTAGGAAACCTTGGTGAGAGGAGCAGTTAGTGACAATCTGGGACTTGCTAGAGAAGGCCGAAAACTGCCTTCTGTGTAGAGGCCAGGAGAGGGAGGGCCCCTCACTTCCTGAGGCAGAGTGCAACTTCTTCCAGACTGGGGAGGGACTGGCATGCACTGGAGGAGGAGGGGAGACACGCTACTGGGTTTTCTGGAAGCACCTGTCACAACTACTTCCTCATCCCAGGCGTCCCTCTCTCTCACCTCAGCTCCTTTCATCCTGGCCTGTCGCCGCCACATCTAGAGTGGCGTGCCACTCTTAAGTTACTGAGACCCCAGCTCATTTTGACTGAGTTGCAAGGTTTCTGTTGCCATGAAAATATCAGGGCACCCCAGGAAGAAAATGGGGCTGGGAGAGAAGTGCAGGTACCAGATCATTGCCTGCTCCATGCACCTCGCCTGCCATGTGATGGGCCCCTGCATCTATGCCAAAGCCTCTCGCGAAGACTTGCTTGGCCTCCCAGACAAAACCAACAATTCCCTCAGCAGACTGTCTACTCAAGACATCATAAAGTGACCATAAAGTGGTCACTGTCACCTCCTTCCCCACTGTACCCATTCACCAGTTTGTCCTTCTGGTTAGAGTATAGTAGTTACTCTCAAGCCCAGAGCGCCTCACTGGGTGCCAGGACTCAAAATCCATGCCCCTTCCCACACTGCTACCTCCTTGCACCTCAGGAGCTCTTACCTGCAGCCCCCAGCCTCTCTGGAGTCTCTAGAGCGCACCATCCAACTAAGAATGGCTTTACTATTATATGACTGGCTTAGATGGGTTCTGGAGCCGGGACTAGGAAGGAAGGTGGCCGGACTCCTCCTGCTAGGAAGGGCTGGAGAGTAGGCCTCCAGACCTGAGCACTGGGGCAGCTGAGGGCTGGGGGCGAGGGAGCCAGTAGGATAAGTCACTTTCAGCCTGACAGCCAGACCCACAGCACGGTGGACTCCCTGCAGCAGCTTTCCCCAAACCTTCCACTCAGCAGGGGTTCACGTGAGAGAAAAGCCTGAGGGGTGGGCGAGCCCCCTTCCAAGGAGGCTCAATCTGGTCACCCTGAGAATGTCCCACATGGAGAAAGGGTGGGGGTGCAGTGTGCAGAGATGTACCTCTTGACTCCCCAGTGTGCACAGCAGAGCTCAGCTGCTTCTTTGGGGCTGGGGTGGAGGTCCTAGGAGGCAAATAGAGGTCAGAAACTTGTGTGGACGGAGCCAGCTCTCAGTCGAGGATGTGCGCAGGCGCCAGCCACTGGGCTCTGGCCCCAGTGAGTGTCGATGTCCTCTTCGCGCAGCCTTCTCATTCCCGATGGCTTTCCTTTCTGGCTCTGCTTTGCCAGCCCTTCTCTGCCCTCCCAAGCTAGCACAGTCCGTGTGCTCTTCTTGCTGACCTGAACAATTCCTTTTCAGTGTTAGGTCAATGACGAGGCCTGCTGGGGATGTGCTGGGGCCTCCATGGCTCGTTCTGAGAAGATGATTCTTTGTGCCTTGAAATAAGACAAATGGGTCCCCAGTGTTCTCAAACCCTAAAATGTCAGGGCCAAAGATATGACTTTGGGAGTGGCCTGGAATCCTGGAGACCTTGACAAACTGCCTTCCAGTGAGAGCTGGAACTAGGCCCGCGGCCCTTCCGTCTTTGTACTCCATCAAGAAACACATTTGAGTTTCTTGACATGCAATTAGCAAATATCTTGCCAGGTTATTTTTGTGAATGTGCCAGCCTACCAGACATGATCAAGTACAAATTAATGGAACCTCTCACGGCGTTGTGAGAGATGACCCAGCACTAAATCCTACCTCCTCTTCACAAGAGGCCCCCGGGGAGGAAAGCCTGCAGCTGCTGAGAACTGGCCAGCAGGTGTCTATAGAGATAGGGGCAACCAGAAAAAGAACTGTTTCAAGGGAGCCACGATGGCAAAGCCTCTGTGCCTCAACCATAGACAGAGAGCAAGGCATAAAAGGTCACCTATGCGGGTTCCCTTGGTCCTGGGTCCCAGTCAAGGGGAGGGATTCTCCAATCAGTGGGTACTCCAGTCAGAGAGTACTCCAGGGCCCCATAGGGGTTATTGGGGCAGCCATGGAAGGTCACAGCCCTCTAGTCGAGAAGCCTGCTCTGCCCAGTGTGGTCCCCAGAGGTGGTCATTCCGAGGCTTCCCTGCCTGCCCTAGACCTGAGGCTGCTGTCCTGGCTCCCTCTGCTCCTGGCCCACTGGGTTCAGAGAGCAGAGTGCATCCTTCACGGAAAGGCTCCTCAACCCGCAGAGATCAACACGCCAATGGAAGTGTCAGTGCACTCCCAGCCGCGCATGTGCATCAGCTGGGAGAGACCAGCGGACCAGTCAGCACACTTACAGTGGGGCATGAATTAACAGAAGACCTTGAGGGGGAGTAGGGGGCTGGGAGTGCAGACACTGGAAAGGGAAGCAGACAACTGTGTCGGGACCGGCTCCTCATTGCCACTGGCCTCGTCAATGTGGGGAGACAGGACCCATACCTGCGACCTGCAACTTTAAAGCCGTGGCTACATGTTATCCTTGACTGACTGGCCTTATTCTCTGGTGGTGAGAGGCCTTTGCAGCGGCCCACTAAGGACAGACAGTGTTCATCCGTCCTTGGCCTCGCTGGAGTGCGAGACTCCAGGCCAGTCCCTTCCTAGGTGTCCAGTCAATCATCCTGCCTTGCCAGTTCACACGCTCTGAGGACAGGATTTGGGAGTGGCTCAACACTATATCACACAGTCAGGGCCAGAGGAGTTCACTGCCTTGGCTCAGCTCCCAACAGCCCAGATCCACAGTAGTCAAACCAGCGGAGAAACAGTAGCTGGGAGAAGGAACGGCTTCCAGAGGAGGCCAGTGGCCAATGCTTCCATCAACTTGAATGACCATAACTCTGGCTTGAATAAACCATGTATCCACTTGGGGACCATCACGTACCTGACCCCCACTGCTAAACGGAAGCACTTGGTGGTGTTTTGTTTGCAGAACTTGGCCAGGACATGGTAGCTTGGTAGGACACCAAACAGCTAGGCTGGCAGGGCCTCCAAACAGCTTGTCTCTGTACTCTGACCACAGACAAACTCCATCGTCGCCCTTGAGGAGCATGGGGAAACCCAGCTGAGCCAGCACGCTGACAATGACATTTCTTGGGACAGAGGCTCTCTGCAGAGGTGTGCACAACAAGACTGGGCCTCTCAAGTATCCCCAGGTCTTTCCATGAAGGAGGGAGACACAGGCTGGCGGCCATCCTCAAGGAGTACTGGACATAAGCAGGGCGTTTCCAGAGGGGCCAACCCTGGATTCCTCCCACTCTGGGAAGTTCCCTGAATCCTTAAATTCTTGTGTGAATCACTTCAAAACTTGATTCCTTTAGAGCTGACACCTAGCTTAAGTCAGCCTGCTCCAAGAGAGGAGGGCACTACAGGATGAGAGGCAGGAAAAAGAAGCAATTGCTAGAACCTGGTCTGGCAGAGTGGGGCAAGTTCTAACCCACACAGCTATATTGTGTAGGCCCATATTTCTATATGGTGTGGCAGCCAGGCTCTGAAGCCATAGGCCCCACCTGAGGTGGTCACGTAGCCCTGCAGACAGGCTGTCACTGCCCTAACAAAGGGTCAGGGTGTTGTTGCTCCTTTCTTTGTAATTTGGAGGATGCCTGATAGAAATGCTAATTCAAGCCTACCTGACAGCTAGCATACACAGCACACAGGTAGTTGTGGACATGACAGAAAGGCATTCACCTGATTATCAAGGAGACAGAGTGCTAATGTATTTCCCCTAAGTTAAGTTTTGGTGTAAAGGCTGTTTGGAAAATAAAGCAAGAGGAATTCTTCAGGATGTGAACTCAGAATTTCATGAGGGACCACGGAGAATCTCCCTCCCTATGAAACCGTGTGAGTCGTGTCTTTATTCCCATCTCCTCCACGCCGGTCCGGAGAAAGAGTTTATGTTGGGGTCTGGTAGAGAAATAATTGAAAGTCTGGGCTAGCTAGCACCAGACCCCGACATAATGGTGCCCAATGTGGGGCTGACCACTGGACCCTGAGAAATGCCAGAGAAGGGACCAAAAATATAGAGGAAAACGTGAGGAACATGTGAGAAATAATTTCACCACAGCTGGATATGTGAGTATTAAGTGCTCAAAAATAGAGATCAAAATTTTAAAAAGTATAAAGAAGCAGGACAAAATTTAAATTGGGAGTAAAAATATGTAAAAAAAAAGTATTCAGTTATATATGTGGGTAGCTAAAGGGAGTGAAAGTGGAGCAGAGACAATGGCAGAGATATTTAAAATCTATAAGTGTAATAGTCACAAAATTGCAACTTTTATCGCTTGCTGAACGGAGAGGAAAAGTAAAGAAAAAACGGATTTTGGCCCAAGAATCACCTTGGTTACTGCTGAGATTGAGGTGCCATGCTGGTAGCTGAATCTAACCCACCCAGGGAAAGGCAAACAGGGGCCAGAGTAAGCTTAGAGAGCAAATTTAACCTCGAACAGAGGAGAGGATTCAGGAATTCTCTTAATTTTATGGTTTACAAGTTAAAATTAAAAAAAGATAGTTAAAAATCCACCTGCCAGAGCTTGGAAAGGCAGGCTGGAAGAGAGAGAGAAAGAGAGAGAGAGAGAGAGAGAGAGAGAGAGAGCGCGTAAGCGCACCTGTGTCCTACCCCCTGCCTTGCGGCGCCAGGGCAACTGGAAACTGAAAGGTTTAAAATAAGGTAGCCTCTGAGAACTGCAGCTTCAGGTCAATTAAAAGTAAGCAGGTTAAATATGCTTCTTTCCCATTTCACATTTTTTTCTTTGTCAAGTCTGCTGTTTGTAGGCATGTGAATTTGTATCCAAGGTGGATTGATTTCAGTACTGTGGTAGGAAAGTTTTAAAGTCAGAGATTGTGATGCGCTCAAAAATTCCTTGATTATACAGGATTTTAAGACGTTTAGGCCATCCTGAGTTTTTATCTTTTCTTATAAAGTTGAGGATTGTTTTTTCAAGGTCTGTAAAGAATTTTATTATAATTTTAATGGACATTTGCATTGAATCTGTAGATTCAGTAAGATTGTCATTTTTGCTATGTTGGCTCTATCTTCACAAGAGAATAGGAGATCTTTCCATTTTCTAATGCCTTAAATTTCTTTCTTCAAAGTAAGTTCTTATCATACAGGTTTTTCCATTTGTGTGATTAGAGTTACTCCAAAATATTTTATGATATTTATGGCTATTATAAAAGGATGATGTCTCTCATTTATCATATGTGTAAAAGAGGTATATTTTGGGTTGTTTTCAGATTCTGGCTATGATAAAGTAATTCTGCTGTAAACATAGTTGAGCACGTGTCCTTATGGTATGGTTGAGCATCTTCTGGGCTCAGGGTCAATGAGCAGAGAGCAGAATGGAACACGGAACTGAGTTTCCTCCTCTGGGGGAAAGATGAGCTAAGGATGCCTGTGGTGCCTGGGGGACCTCTACCGTCGCCTCTCAGATCTCTAGTCTATATGGAGCTGGCTGTATTCTCCAAGCTTCAGGCTTCCTTTGCACATAGGTCCTCAACCTAGAGAGGTGGCTATCAGGAAGCCATAGACCTCAGGACTCAGGGTAGCTGGGGCAGGGTTACTGGTGGCCACCTGCTCAGCCAATGGTAGCCATAGCACTGCAAGTCAGGGGTGTGTGGAAATTTACTAAGTATTGTCATGCCCATTTTTTTTTATTGGTGCTTACCAAGGGTAAGCTTTGGGGTGAGCAAGAAACAGTCACTGGGGGGTCTCAAAGTCGGCAGCTACTCTAAGGGCATATGATCACTGGGTGACTCAGAAATGAGGTCAAAGAAAGGGCCACAGGACTGAGGATGCCTGGGACCCCTCATTTCCAGGCACCTCCCTCTGTGTTCAAACACATTACAATTGCAGCCTGGAAGGGCCTGACAGGAACCCTCTCTATCTGCCACTGCCTTCACCTTTGAACTTTGTAAATGGGAGACAGAGCACTGGATGGAACTCAGGCTATTGGGAGCCATTCAAGCCTGTCCAGTAGGAAAGGGATGTGATGGCCAGTTCCTCTGGCTCCCACGTAGGCCTGAGAGACAGCTAAACTTCAGGACTATGGACAGCGGCCTACAAACCCAGGCACAGATTTGGAACTCAGGGGTCTACTGCCCCGCCTCTAGAGTTTCATACCTCTACATCAAGGCCTCGGGTCAAAGTGGGTGCCCTTTGGCCTGGAAGTCTTCCACCTTTTGGGATCTCCTGAGTGGGGAGGACATTGGAAGTGTGGGTCCCAACGGATTGAATTTCAAAGCTCTATAAGTCCTAGTGAGAATAATGAGGTGGGTTTGAGAAAGACTTTGATCTTGAAATAGGTAGTCCTAGATCTAGGTCTTGGATTTGCCACTGACTAGCTGTGTGACCTTGAGCCAGTTCCAACCAGACGGAGTCTCTAGGATAGAATGAGATAAAGGGCTGGAAGGCCATTTGCTACTTTAAGGCATTTGGCAGGGGCTCTAAGGGCTTGAGGTCCTGAGGTGTAAGGTGGCCAGGCGCTTCTGCAGAGAACAGCTGTGAAGAGAGTAGAAAGACAAGTTCCATTTACTGTCCCTCCTTGATATGGGGACAGGGGTTTCCAATTCTGAGGCTGCCGGTTTGGCTGAGAGCGGCTCTGTGTGCAGCAGCCTCTGAGCGGGGGAAACGCAGCTTCACTGGCCACACCGCCTCTCCACACCTACTGAACACCAGGAATCATGATCCCCTTTTATTCTCATTTTATGGCCTCTTCCAGGCCATTTCTGGCGATTTACTCTCTGCTCTGGGCCAACTATGTCAGAACGGTTTCCTGGTCTGTATCTTTCTCCGTCAACGCTTGAACTTTGGTGACTGACCCAGCAGCTAGAGGGCAGCTCCCACGGCCACTTGTTCTTGGAGAAAACATCAGAACCAGGGATGCAGAGATATCAAGGAATTAGAATATCTGGTCCCTCTCCTCGGGTGCTCAGACCCCACTTCTGCAGCAGGGCCTCTCCTCCTGGGGGGGGCAGCCATTCAGTGTAGCCTACCCAATGGGAAAGGATGCCAGAAGAAAGCCTGCTTGGTGTCATGATCAGCAACCCAGGGTACTACCTCAGTGACAAGAGGATATTGGGGCCAGCCTGGGGTTCTGCAGCTTTTTTTTTTTTTTTTAATTCTAGTTCTGGTTTGGCCACTAGTCAAGGGCCCAATGCAAATCCCTTCCTCGGACTGGGTGTCTGTTTCCTCATTTGTAGAGAGAAGGGGACAGTCCTGCCAGTGCCACTATAGCTGTGCACACCAAGTGCCCCTCAGCTCGTCTGCTACGGGTGCCCGTGACCACAAAATGTGGTGTCAGCAGTCAAACACAGCCTTCTCGTTTTAAACAAGGCTTTGGCTTTTTCTAGGGGCAGTGATGCTAGGAAGATCTGCACGAGGCTCCAGGGCTGGGAGACAACATTTGATGGCGTCTCTGTGCCGATTACGGCAAAAGCAAAGCAATGTCTCCTGCCATTATTCGACTAGCAGAGGACTCTGGTCAGTGCAAGCGCCCTTCCAAGTGAGGCAGCCCATAGCTGTGCGTCCAGGTCTACCCTGAGAAACAGCCTAAAGGAGCGCACCCTACACATCAAGTGGGTAGTGCATGAGGGGGGCCAGATGGGGCCCCTGATGGCTGGAGTGGAACTTGAGGGCCTGCCTTTGCCGTGCCAAACAGAAGGCAGGAGCTGGACGCCTATGTGAAAGATCCTGAGAACAACACAGGGTAGGAGAGTGAGCAGTTGGGCCTTGGGTGAAAGCAGAGAGAACAATGTTGAGGGTCTTTCCTCTCTGGGCTTCAGTCTCCCCAACTGTAGAATAAGGAGGTTGGGCTAAGCACCCAACTATCTCAGAGTGGCCAAGACAGTCAGCTCAGGAAAGGAGGGTCAGAGGGCATGTAGGGAAAGGGGATTACTGGTTTTATATTACCTCAGAGAACATCCCCAGCTACAGAGGACAGACTAGAATCCACACTCAGTCTTACTGACAAAACTCATTTAAATGTTATTCTCTGGATTTTGTTTAGGTTAAAAAAAGAAAACTTAAAAAATTGAGACAATTCTTAGGGTGAGTCCCTCTGCTCGGTACTCTGGGGTGAGCCATGACTACCTTGGCACGCTCAGCTCAAGGGAATCACTGAGATGAGCACATTTTTCATTTATTTTTTTTTTCATTTCTTCCAATGGCTTTGGTGCCACAGGTTGCAAAGGACTGAAGGGCCAGATATGGGCTTGGGAAATAAGGGAGGCATTTGACAATTTATCAAGATTTGAATACAGGTCCATTTTTTTTCCAGACAGGAATTCCTTAAATTTCTTAAATTTATTAGCATCTTAGTGGCTATCCTGGGGCAAGGCCATCTCTAAGACATCAGTCTGAATAGTCAATGTAACATCAGCTCAGGGGCTTCCAATGTGACTGAGGGCTGCAGGGGATCCCAAATATGCCTGCCATTGATAACTCATTTGGGTGGAGTGGCTGCTGGGAGATGTGAAGGTCTGTCTCCAGCGACACCAGGCCCTACAGAATGAGTCTTCAGTCAGTGCCCCTTTGGAGATGGCTGGATTCCTCACCCTCAAAGTCTCCTGCCACCCCTAGCTAAAGCTTTTTAGCAACCCCCCCCCATTCCTCTCTTTGGGCTTCCCTGATTTTCGCAATCAGCCTTGGTTTAGCTGTTCCTGCTTTTGCCTGAGAATAACCTGTTTAAGATCTAACCAAGGAGAACCCCCCCATCATTTGTACAACCCTCCACCCATGCCCAACATCACGCACCACATGCATGCACAGCCCTTGTGAAGCAAGGTTAATCTGCAATATATTTAATAGCTCCCTGAGTCAACAGCGGGTAGGTTCTGGCAGAATTCCTCTAATGTGACCTGAAAAAAGAGTGAACTGGAATCTTCAAGAATGAACTTGTGTGCTGTTCAGTGTAGTGTGTACAGGGCATGAAGCTGGACACTCTTGGGGAAAGACAGAGGTGCAGCTCCCGCGGTGCCGTCCCCAAGTCGTATGTACGGTCTGGTTGGGGAGGTCAGGCTGCCTCCAAATTCCCTGAAGGGATCTGCACTCTTGATCAAATCCCCTATTCCCTCCTTGACTTTACTGCAGCCCCCAGGCCACTCTGGTCCCCAGATGATTCTGAATCTACTTCTAAGGAAACCTAACCCCTCCCTTCTCTAACTCACTCTCTAGCCCGCCCACTGCTTGTCTCCATCGATTGCTGAGCCCCAAGACCTCATCTGTTTTTTTGGAAGGCTTCCCTAAAACCAATCATTGTATGTGGGGTCTTTCTGCTTCCTACTTCCTGGTAGCCGAAATAGAAATATCACAAATAAGACACAGGCTCGACTTCAGAGGGTCTGGCCTCTCTTAGTTTCTGACTTTCATCTGGAAGAACTGTTGGAGTTTACACCTCTACATTTAATGCCCAGAGACAAGATGATCAAAACTCAGACTGCCCTTGTCTCTTCCGTGCAGGAGGCTAGGAGGACCAGGAAGCTGCAAAGCCTGCTGCATTCTAGGATTATCTCGACAGCACCCTAACAAGAACTGCTTATCTATGCACACCTCTTGCCCTCTATTTAAACCCAAACCTCATGTCAGGACCCCAAAGATAGACTTGAGGGTCACTGGACCTCTTTGTTCCTCTTCCCATCCTGGCCACACTGAATAAATCTCCATTTTCTGCTTTTTTGTTGTGACTTATTGGACCTATTGAGGACAGGTCGATGAGTGTAGCTTAGCTTGGGAGGGCAGCCAGGGGCTCAGACACAAACATGATCAAAACCTTTCTACATCTTTGGCTTGAACACCAGTGTGAATACGATCATTTCAGAGTCTCTGAACCTGCTTGCTTACACTTAGGGGTGGGGGAGGCAGGAGTGTGGCAGAGATGGGTAACAGCTCTTCCAGTAAGTTCCATGAGAGCACACCTGTTTGCTCTTCTCCCATCATCTCTCCCTCCCAGACTACACTGCAGCCTTGGTGGAAGAGAAAGGCGGAGCGGGCAGGAGTGGAGCAGATCCTAGGAGGGAACAGTTGATCCCAGGACTGTCTGGACCAGGAACATCAAAAGTCAGGCAGGCTGTTTCTGTGTCCAGAAGCTGCTTTGCTGGTGGAGGGAGCAAAGTCCTGTGACTTCAAGGCAGAAGGGATCAGGGCCTAAAAGTACTCAAAACTCCTGGCCAGGGCTTTCAGTCTAATTGGTTGAAATGACAACAGCTACTGGGACCACCCAATCCCTCTCTCTCTCCTCACTCCACGCCATAGGCCAGGCAATTGTCAATTCCAGTTCAACACTTTGGAAGGTAACCATTATAGTCCACTCCCCCCAAAATAAAGAGGTTTTTGGACCTCGGGGACAATCTGGTGAGAGGTTTTTGGGCCTCATGGACAACCTGGTGTGTCAAGGTATCCTATTTAACTGAGACTTCTACTGGAGCCCTCAAGAACTTCCGTGCAGTTTAATCCAGGCTCTCTCGAAGTGCATCATGGCACGTTCTCCAAAGCTAAGGAGAATTGCTCAGTGACAACGGGACAGGATATTTGAAATCAAGGATGTCTCGGGAAACTCTCTAAATTGGTTCTCGGCCCTAACCCGAGAGTCCAGGGTAGCAGAGGGCTGCGCTCACACACACACACACACACACACACACTGCTTGGGACTTCAGAGCTGAGTGACCCAGAGGTTGGTGGAGCTGGATCGGAAAGGGCGGGGCTCTGGAGTCTTGGTTGGCCCCACCCCCAGGCTCTCCAGACCAAGGCGGTTGGAGGCAGTTATGGGTGTGGCTAGAGCCAAGTCGAGGCTAACTGCCCCTCCCAACCCCCCCACCTCCTCTTTCTGAACGGTGGTTGGAGGCCGCGAGAGGGGTGGTGTGGGTGGCTTGGCCAGACTCCCCAACTGGGAGGCAGTGAGGGGCGTGGTGCAGCAGGTTTGACCACACCCCCAAGCTTACAGCCCTCAGCAGTTGGTGGCTGTGAGGGGCGGGGACAAATGTGGCCACACCCACAACTGGGTTTTCTTGGCCGTTGGCGCTCACCTAAGCCAGGTCGCTGAAGGCCCGGGAGCTATGGCTTCTCTCTACAGTTTGATCTGTCTCCGCGCTGTCCCCCAACGACAGCCTGCGTGCTTCCACATGGCCTTTTAGGGTTTCTGTCCATTAGAGTGGAAATTGGCTCTGATCCCCAGGAGAATCCGTTCAGGAACACAGTAGAAAGTGGGGATCCAAGGACCCTTGTCTGTAGGCCCAGCGTTTGTGGCCTCGCCTCCTCCTTGATGCCACAGAGAGAGAGAGATTGAAATGCCTTTTGTTCAGACCTGTTGCTGTCCGGAGCCTCTTTTTCTTCTTAGTGGGTGCCGGGTCGCAAAATAAGATCCAGGATAGACGCCAGAAAGACAAGAGTTGCAGATACGGAAACTAAGTGCAGGGCAGACATTGCAGTACCATCACGATAGATGGAGTATGTTGGGGTGGAGGCCTTTCACCCAGGAATGTAGGTAGGATCTGGGTCCCGTCCCGGGCAAGCAGTCGCTCATTCTCCTTGCCCAAAGGCATTAATACTGTGAGATACTCTGGGGATGGGAGGGGGGTTGTAGTTTCAAGTCTAAGGCTTGGCACTTCCGGGCATACGCTTACTGGAGTTGCCTCTGAATTCCCGCACACCCGTGAGCCTCTTGAAGGAATGCTGGCATGAGGGGTTGGGACAAGGTGCCTAAGGGAGCATGACGGGGTACTCAGAATAGATTGAGGTCAGCTCTCAGCCAACAGAAAATCGTGACACAGGTCCAGGTAGGGGCATGGAGAGATAGGGAAAAATCAGCCAACAACACACATGCCACAGAGAGCACACGCCAATCAGGGCTCTAAAGGTAGAACTGGGGTATCTCAGGATAATAGAATGGGGGGGGTGATCCACTATATTTAGGGAATATTCCCTGACCATATGATCGGTTTGTCAGTGAAGTAGGGAGAAGATTGGGGGTTTTACTACCTGTAGAAGATTCTCAGAAATGTCTTTCGCAGATCAGAGGGAAATCTTTGGGACCCTGAGTTCCAAAAGTGTGGGTATAAAGCAGTCCCAGTGTTTTGATGGGGAATATCTGGAAAAGGGGTTTCTTCCATTCCAATATTCTCTCTGCCTAGAACCCAGAGGCAATAAGACACGGTGCCAATCTCCCCTTCCAGGGAAGAAAGCCAATGGGAGAGAGCCTCAGAGCAACCACTTGGTAGGCCCACTTCTTCCTCCCTTGGGTGTGCTGAGAGGGATTACCATGTGTCAGGCCAAGGATGGCCTTAGCTGTGTTCTTTGAGACTTTGCTCTCGTGTGATTGATATATGTGGATTTGTGCAAGGTTGTCAAGGCCTTACTTTACCACTTTACCCTTAACATTCACCCATTTCTTGACCTTGAGGGGCAGACTCCCCGGGGTCCTCTATATATCCCTCCCCCCACCTGGTTTGAAGTTGACAAAATGCTTGGAGTGCAGATTCCATACTGGATCTTGAAAGAGGCCAAACTCATACGCACACATGCAGTCATGTGCAGTGATCCATAACTGCATGGGACGCCAGGGGCACGGAGCAGAACCCGGAAGGACTGTGCCTTCCTAATCCCTAACAATGGACTGTGTGGAGTCTTATTATTCTTGCCTGATCAGTCTAAATCAAAAGACTAATGTCCTAAAGAACATGAATCATGGAAGTCTTCCTGCTAAGCCCCAAGAGACCGAGTCCAAAAGGGACTGGTTTTAAGGTGGGGTGGCGGGTTTAAAGGAGGCCCAGTGGTGCAGGGAATTCTAGCTCTTGGGGGAGAATGATGATCCTGCCTCTTTGTGGCTCTGGAACTGGCCATGGGTCCCCCTACCCTGACTCCATCTTCCCAAGATGGTGGTGGTAGTCTTCATTTGAGCTTGTTTCATTGGCTTCGGCAGAAACTTTGGTTCCAGCAAAACGGCAGAATTAGAGCCTCCACGGGCCAGCAGGGGCCTTGGACAAGGTGATGCCACAGGAGCCACAGGGCATCCCAAGCAGGCACTCAGTTGTGAGGTCTCGAGTCTGATGTGGACTATCAGACTGTCCCAGCAGCCGATGTGAAGGTTGCATTCATGAGGAAAGCTTCTGACCCGCCGACCTTTGTGGTGGACTCGTCTTCCCTGAAGAGGCATTCTGGAGACAGAGGCTTCTCCAGGCTCAAGCACACAGCAGTACCAGGGGCTCCTGAACAATAGCTCCTGGCTTTGCCCACCCTGAGAAAAGAGCCCTCTCAATAGAATATCAGATGAGATAATAGGAGTGGGCCTCCAAAACAAAAAGGTTCAAGGACCATCAGAATTCTGGACAGTGTTCACTGTCAGCATCTGTGTTAAGGACTGGGGGTTGGCAAGTGACAGCAAGAGCTGGCAAAAACTTGGGAGACACTGCTATCTGGGGAGGCATTTACAGTCACCGCAAGAAGTATCGCTAGAGGCCGGGACCAGAACCACTGGTGAGGGCGACAGGGTAGTTTGGTAGCTCCTCACTTGTATGTTGGGTAAAACAGAACTTGAGATGTAGGACTCTTGTTTGTGGGGTTTTATGAATCCAGGCCACCCGTCCCTGTTAAGATGACCTCACCCCACACATGCACAGACCCGCTCACCAGCTCATGAATATGGTGTGAGTCCTTCCTCAGAAATTTAGATACAAAAACAGGACAGGAATTCATCTAAGGAGGCTGAGGGACAAATGCTATCACCAGTGGTCTGGGTGAGAACAAACCTCTCAGCTGCCTTCCCCCAGATAAGATGGACTCCAGGAAGACACCACAGGACTTTAGCACCAGAGCGAGGCAAGGGTGGGGTGGGCCATGGCTATGGTTGGAGAGTCGGAGGAGGAATGGGACAGCCAACTTCCAGAGCAGTTTAGCTCCTCACAGCCCTGGTCTTTTCTGGCCCAACTGCTCCTCTTGCGCTGTGACACACTCCAAGGCACACAGCAACTTCTCGGCTATAAAACTGGCTATGGTGGCTGTGGGAATCTGAATTGGAAATACCCTTAGCTTATCCTTCCTCTGTCTTGTGTAACTCTGGGAAACGGGTGACCCAGGGGACCAGGGGCTAACGGGGGCCTTGGAGGCCAAAGCTTGCCTTTCTTCAGACAGCTCTGGCCTTGTGAGTGCGTGTCAAAGTAAGGCCTTTGACTGTGGGTCCCTCACAGCTCTCCTCCCCAGCAAGTCCGAAACTGTCCGGCACCCAGAACACTCTCGGGTGTGCTAAAAAGACTTGGAACTGTGCTGTCAAGTAGTCCCAAAATCCCCTCCCCAGTCCAGTTCCAGAAAAGCACTGGGGAGGATTGGAGATAGCATCTATTGGCCTGAATGAACCTTTTCTTTATTTAGGATGTCAGGTAGTCTTTTTGGCCCAGGAATATTTCAATGGTACCACCCAAGCAAAGGTGACCCACATCTCACTGCGGGTGGGGAGCAGAGCCCACATGAGGGCTTTTCTGTTTGGACAGGACGTCTTAATTCCAATTAGACTTTTCCAGATCCATTGGAATAACAGCAGCAGAAGGCATATTGGCAGGACAGAGGCAAGCTGAAATGCAGGCTGCAGCAAGCTTGCGGTGAGCCGGAAATGCAAGCTGCAGCAAGCTTGTGGTGAGCCAGAAATGCCTACAACACAGGCTTGGGAGAAAGAGGTTCCCCTGGCAGGGAAATCAATAAGTAAACCTGACTGAATGAGTTGATGAGCAGAGGATCCCTGCCCAGCAGTCCTTGAATTCTGCCTGCTGCCAGCAAATACACTGTAGAGTAAATATTTGGAGGCTTGAGAGGAGACAGCCACTTAGGACATGTATACCCATGCCTAGGCATAGAGAGCCATGTTGCTTCCCTTGTTCTGTCCCTTGTCACAACCTGTACCTCTATCCCCTACTCTTGTCCCCAGTAGGCAGTCTGGAAGCCCAGGAGCCCTCCACCCCTGGCCCTAGCAAGGGATACAGGCACTTTAAAAAGGTGGTGTCAGAAACTGGACCATGTTAGACCACCTCTTATGAGATGCCCGTTTTTCTTCCTTTCAAACATGTCTTCCCAGCTTCATTTCCAAGCCTCTTGCCTCCTTCGCATTTCCCTTTGGTGTGTGGCTTCTTTTGCAGATCATCCTTGCTTTCAGCTTTAGAAGGAATAGGACTCCCACCAGCCAGTCTTTTATGTACGTTCCTGGACAGAAAGAGTGGCTGCTTCCCAGAGAACCTTCCAAAGCCTGCTCCCCTGGAAAACAGCCTTCTATCTTCTCTAGATCAATACCTTGCATCTCAGTCTGACTAACTGGGCCTGGAGAAGATGTCGGGACAGTTCTGTACCCTATCAGCTCACCAGAAGAGGAATAGAGAGGGTCCTGGGGCGGGTCCCGCTCCCTCCACCCACTCTTAGCAGGCGCTTCCACTGAGACTGTACCTTCAGACCAAGAAAACGTGATGTTGGAGCAGAGTCAGCTGGCACATTAGCTAGGGACTTCAGCCAGAAAAAAAAAAAACAAGCTGAGATAAAGTTTCCTGGCCAGGTGGTTGGAGGTGGGGCAAAGGATCAGGTGTGCTCAGCCTGCCCTGGCTGGATGCAAGGAGACTAGTGCCGATTCCGCCACCCTCCCATGAATTTAATTAATCCCTCAAACTTTTGCTCTCCCAAGGACCTCCCTCTGTAGATCTCTCATTGTTATCGCGAGCTATCTTTTTGCCTCTCTTTTTGCAGAGAGTTTTGAAATGGAGCAGAACCACATGGAACCCCACCCCACTTCACAAACCCAAGCTGTTGGGGTCTTCACTCATTCAGAGCCCCATATCCCCTAAGCAGTGACACCCCAGTCAGGAACTTAATGCCAGGACCTGGTTCTGGCCCAATGAGTTGGGAGTCCATGGCTTAGTGGTTGGTAATGAGTATGGATGGGTGCCAGGGGGCCTGCGTGCCAGCCACAGGAAGCTTGCTAAAGGCCTGCAGGACTTCCATGGCCTGTGGGTGGAAGCTGTCAGGCTCCACTCTTGGGGAAAACTCTCAAATCTCCATAGCACAGGCCCCTGGCACCGAAAATAAGGGTTGGATGCTCAAGAAGAGTTGTGGGCCTTGGAACCTCCTATGGGAATCAGAGAGCATCAGGCTGGAGGGGTCTAAATGGGGCTTCTGGGTGCTGTGAGGAGAGTCAGCAGGTGACTTGTCTCAACTATGGTGGGGCTACAGTATTGCATCTCCTCAGTCACCTTCCTAGAGGAACAAGAGAGTCCCCAGGGTGGCTTCTCTGGGCTCAGTGGTATCTAGGCTGGAAGCCAAGGATGACTGGCATGTGGGGCTCCAGAGCTGGTATTACCTGCTTGCCCCAGCAAGTTGGCAATGCCCATGGAAGCTTTTGGGTAGTTAGATGGGGCAGCCAGCAGACAAACCACCCTCTGGAGAAACTTAAGTTACACAGATGAAGAGGCCGGAGGCCAGGGTCATGTTTGGTGTTTTTAGAGCAGTGCTGGCAGGATCTCTGATAAAAAGGGATCAGCGATTTTTGGGCTCTACTGAGAAATGCCTAGATTCCAAGAGCAGAAATGGCCAGTGAGTAACAAAGTCCATAGTGGGCAAGCATGCTTGCCCAGGCCTGGAAGTGGGACCTGGTTCTCATGACTCAGGAATCAAGGGCAGATTTGGCAAAGCAGGAGTCAAGCTTCGAAGTCACATCATGTCTTCCTGGGTGCTCACCTTTGCGGAACCCAGAGACTTTTCTCACCAATGACTTGTAGGAAGATTTTTGAGGTCTGTCCAAGTGAGACCTGCCCCTCCCACCTGCGAAGGGTATTCAGAGCCTTAACTGGGGTGAGAGAAGAAAGCAGAAGGAGGAAATACTTGTGTTCCACTTCTTCCTGTCAGTGCAGGACAAGCCCAAGGACCTGGGAGATGGGGCAAGTGTTTTTGCTTTTATTTCCCATGGCTAGGCATGCAGACTAAGTCAAGAGCATGAATTAAATAAAACATACATCCACTCCACCTTCTTGGCCACCCTAAGGCCCCATCCAGGCCTCCGCTGAGCTGCAAACTTTATTCTCGATTTTGGATGTCCCTCCCTCCCTCCTGGCCTGCTATGGAGCTGTGGAGTGTGGCCCCACCTGCTTCCTCACACCTGGGATGGTTCAGACCTCTCTTCCATTCTATTCCGATGATGTTCCCTGGGGGGAGGAATATTCTCTGACCCTCTCCCTGGGGGGAGGAGTATTCTCTGACCCTCCAGGCCAGGTAGCTGGGGTTAGGGGACACTGGGATTCTATTTGTTAGTTTTTAATTTGAAGAAGGCTTGCCTTGGGGGATGGAGCATCCGGAACAGCTTGTAGGTTCTGGGTCAGTGAAGGCAAAGACATCCCTGAGTCCAACAGCATCTTGCCCTGACAGACCTTTTGGTGGCTGTCTATCAGTGTGTCATCTGATAGACAATGATTCCTTGTTTGACCTATAATCAATAAAGTTCCATAAGTTTTTCACTTTCTCATAATTGTGGCTTTGTGAATCTTCCAGGTGCAATCACACTGTGGTCCCTCAAACCTGAGCGCTTTGAGATCAGGGAAGTCTGATCCATGCTTCTCCTCTGACTTTAAAGTCGCCAGCCAGGAGGAGGCAGCCTTTGCATCACTATGTTAAAGGTCATCTCAGCATGCATAGCTACAGATTGGAGTTGACTAGTAAAAGTCTGACTAATAATTCAAGTTTTTCTGGTTGGTCCAACATTGCTGTCATCGTCCGCATTCAAAAGCACTAGTGGTATTCTGATGTCCAAACTGTGGAGGGTGAGCTCCTGACTGCAAGACAGAACCCTTCTGTTAAAACTGGGCTGAGATTAGTTGTAGGTGGTTTATCTTGTGGTTTAAGCAGTCAAATACAGCACATTAAATCTGTTGATCTGGTGCAGGAGATTCTGTTGTGCTCTTCCAACCACATAGTCCAGAACTCCAAGAGCCACCTTATATTTACAAGATTTTTGTGTGAGGAGCCAAGTTGAGAATCGACAGGGCCCACAGTGCTGGCCTTCCTGTGTCTGGAACTACAGTTCCACAGGTAGCGAGCGGTATGGGAGGGACTGATACATCTTCGAGCTTCATGTACCGTTGAGGAAAGAACACAAAAAAGATGTCGTTAGTGTTGATACAACACCTCCCTTAGCCATGAGGATGGCCCTTGCAGATTGTTCAAGGGAGGTCAAGCAGGAGCCTTAGCCTTAGCTAGAGGAGGGAGTGCGATGACCCTGTCTTGAAATGACCTTGTGTCTGAAGGCACTGTGTTGGGAAGGTCAGCAAAGCCTGACTGTGGGGCGACCTCATCGGTGCTTGCCTCCCCTTCTGAGACTGACTCGACCAGGCTGGGCGCGGCAGCCTTAATGGCACTTAACAGGAGCTCAATAAATATTTGTAGAATGTGTGAAGGAAAAGGCTCTTGTCTTCTGCATCCTCAGTCCACGGAGCCCCTGGCGCTGGGTGCTTTAAGTCGTGTAGCTGCTTTCTCTCTGCCCATCTTGAGAAAAACTAAGCTGCAGCAGTCAGAGACCCAGAAAGGGAACCGTGAGCTCTTGGGGTAACTGAAATCAGAGCAGGCAGCGTTAGGAAACAACCTTCCGAGTGGGCGGAATGAGCTAGGCCAGAGGGGCTGCAGCGATGGGGCGGGGCTTGAGAAAGATGAGACATCTGTGTGCAGTGGGGCTGGGGAAAGCGGTCTGAAGGCAAAGGTAAAGGGCCCGGTCTCAGGTGCTCAGGTGCCCGTATGCATAGGCAGTGGTGGGGCGCATAGGATCCAGGGCAGCTTCTGGTGTTTTGTTTGGGTGGGATATTTAGACAGGATCAAAAATTTTGATTTGAAGAGCCATTCCACTTCAGAGACTTTCCTCAACAGAAATGCTGCTCTAATTGTGCATCTCCAGGGGCAAGGAAGCCCTTAAGAAACAGAGCTTAAGTGTTGGGGAATGGCTGGGTATGGAGCGTATCTATACAGTGAAGTGCAGTGCAGTCTTGAAGAAATAAGGTGGTACCAGCCTTCACAGAACTTTGTGGATTGAAACAGCACAGCAACACCCATCTCCTCACTCCCAACATTTGTGCATAGGAAAAATGACACCCCCAGCCTTGGTGCTGCTCCCTCACAGAGGATGGAATTTAGGGTAACAGAAGAGGGGCTCACACTCTGGACTCTCCTTAAACGTTGGGATGAGCACTTACTGCCCTGGTGATAAAAAGGGAATGGGAAAGTCGTAGGATGGAGCTGCAGAGAAGAACTCAGATGCTGGGGCTCAGACTCACCAGGCAAACCTGCTGCACGGGTGTAAGGGCGGGCCCAGTGGGCAGGCCTTCTCTGGAGGGCAAAGCCCTTCCAGAAGTTTGTTTTTGAAAGAGGTGCTAGCTGAAGGAGGAAGTCTGGAGGAGAGGCTTGAGTCTAATGGAAGCAGGCTAAGCAGAGGGAGGCTTGAACACAGGTAGCGGGCAGGCTGAGCTAACATGGAACCATACAGAATAGAGAGCTGCTTGGCTGGGGGCCACGGGACCTGAAAGCTGAGGGCTGAAGAATTATCCGTAAAAAAGGATGAGTGGAGCGTGTTGGGGGAGGGGTGCAGACAGATGTCAGGAGGTAGAAAGCAAGCATTCACAGGGATAGCCTGGACATTCATCTGGGACTCAGTGGCTGTTGCCGACTGGACGGGAAAGGAGTAAGAAAGGAGTTTGGGTTTTAAGTAACTGGTGATATCTGAGATGGGAAAGAGAGGCTTCCATCGGTCAGCTGACTGCTACAGATGGCGATCCAGGTGGCCTACAGAGGAGCCAGCCATGGAAAGCTCCAGAGGTGCTGCGTCTCTGCAGAGCTAAGTGCAAGACTGGGAAAAGTTGAGGTCAGTCTGCTCCTGGGCCATAGATGGGCTAGGCAAGGAAGGCAGGCAGGTCGAGCACGGTTGGAACCCGATTGACAGCTACTAGCAGTGCTTCTTCGGCAGACACTGGGCTCCAGATTTGTCTGTCGGGATGGGGGCTGCAAAAGTGGGGGAAAGGTCACTTTCCTCTGGGCTGTGCCTGGGAGGGCGCTGTTAGGAAGGGGATTAAAGTCTAAAGCCAAGGCTCTCTGTCTGCTCATTCATTCCACAGATATTTATTGAGCACCTGCGATGTGCCAGGCTTCCTGGGCTTTGCCTGGCGGTGCCTGTAGCAGTCCCCCAGCTCGCTGATAGATGGAGAGAGACCTAGAATGGTTGGGGAGATAAAGGTTGTGCAGCCAAGAGGGTGCTTTCTGGCCTCGGGGCCTGGCCTGAGGTCTGGGAGTCTGTGATGGACAGGATGAAGATCTCTCAGGGAATAAAGACCAGCATGGGGGCAAGGCAGGCTCTGGGCAGGATGAGAAGCACAGGTCCGCTTCCTTCTCCAAGCCAACCTGCCCTCCCAAACACCATGGTTCTCACAGAAGGGCACAGGGTTGCCTGCTACTTGGCAGGGAGCAGGAGGAGAAGGGCAAGTACGCCATCCTCAGACAGCACGGGACTCAGGCCCAGGATGGCACGAGCAGCCCTGGGGGTCAGTCCTTGCCTGCTGTCTGCAAGTGGAAAGAAGGGAGAACAGGCAGGGAGTTAAGACGCTGGCTGGGCATGGGGAGGAGGGCATTCCTGGGAAGAGGGCTGGAGGCCTGGCTAAAAGCCAGACACATACAGGAGAAATGGGACCCCAAAGAAGATAGGCCCTGCTTTATCCAACCAACCAAGGTACTTCTGATGGCTTCCTGGAAGCTTGTGGGGAAGCCTCTGGGAACAGGGGTGGCACCAAGGGCCTGGAGCGACAACTCAATGACCCCAGGTGACCCCACAGCTCTTTCCTTCCACATGAGCACCCCGGCTCTCTTCCACCTTCTCCTTTCCAGACTGAGGTCACTTTTAGCAGTGGCCACCTTTCTTTATTCTGTCCCAGCGCAAGACAGCCTTGTGCACGCAGGGCCTATCCATTACCGTGACAACAACAACCACATTAGACTCTTTTGATTTCCAGCCTTTTGTAAGGTCTGCCTCATTGAACTTGGGGAGATTCTGCTCGCATGGGGGGGAGGCTTTGAAACTGGAAAGGTCTTTTTTGGAATGGCTGCTGTGGGAGGGGAGTGAGCAGGAATCCCTAATACTGTTTGCCACATTTTATACTTGAAAGCCTTTGGGAGGCTCAGGGAGGGACTGATCAGTGACTTCCGCAGCTCACCAGCAGGTGGTCAAGGGTTGCCCTCTCTTCAGCCCCTGACTCCTCTTCCAGAAAACACGCACACACCCACAGCCAGCTGAAGACTGGGAGAACTGGGCAGTCTTGGGAAGGAGATCTCTCTTGCTCCTCACTCTGAACAGGGTAGCAGGGTTGGAAGGCTGGAATGTGCTGAGAGGAGGGACCCAGGGGCAGTGTGGGAAGCAAAAGTCCTGGCAGGATCTACTTCCGGGGCCAGTGGGTGGGACATCTGCCTTTAACCTCCCTGGTGGCTTCATGAAGAGAGGGAGGAAGAGCCCCGCCTTCTCCTTCTTTCTGCATTCCCTGGGTGCATGCTACCAGTGTTATGAGGCTCTGGAGCCAGCCAGTTCCTACCTGAACCCTTCCGGTGCAGCAGCGTTGGCCAAGGCCATTCCCGAACCTCAGCTTTTCAGTGTGCTGGCTTTCTGCTGAGCCCTTCGGGTGCAGGTTGCTTGGAAACGACTCTGGTTTCTTCTGGACCCCCACTTCTTTCACTTGCCGCATGAGGAAGATCTTACACAGTGCCGTGTTGTCTGCAGTGGTCCCAGTCGTAGAGGGCGGCAGCGCCGAAGCTGGGACAAGGTGCAAGGCTTGGCCGCCTAGGTGGAGCTCTCATGAACACTGTCACCGGGGGCCTGAGACTAGACTTTCAAGAGACAGACCTTCCTACTTTCTTGAGGGGTGCGGGACTGGCGAAATATTGCAGCCCCTGGAGCACAGGTCCGACCTCCAGGGGCAGCCAGATGCCTGCTCAGCCCTCTGTAAAGACACGCCCAGCCGCAGCTGCCAAGTGTCTTGGGGTTAGAGAAAACAACACTGGGACCTTGCTCAGAGTAGAATAAGCAGAGCCAGCTCGCCCCTAACAGCAACATCCCGCTTGTGGCCACAGAAGACATGGCTTCCCCTTGGTGACCTCTCTGCCTCTCCTGGCCCCATGTGCTCAGGGTCTACACAGGCCTCTCTGTCTCTGTCATAGGCCACACTGGGTGTCAGTGTTTATGCCCAAATCCACGAGGTCCCTGCACAAGCCAGCAAGGAGACCAAGTCCCGTATGTAAAAGCAAAGAGCCTTTATTTTAATCAAGTTCGCAAACTCGGCCTCTCCGCATGCCCAACGTATTGGAATAATCGGAGAGCCCTGAGCTCAATTAGAATAGGGTGTTTATAATAGTAAAGATGGGGGTGAGGGGTCTCTGAGGTTCAGGACCCCTGGTTGGCTGATGTTTGTGTAGGGATATCCTGGTGGGGTGGACCGGCAGGTGATCCTATCTGCAGTGGTTGGAATGTCAGGCATTTCCTTTGAGTGGTCCGCTCTTGGGTGGTGCTCAGGTGATCTCAGCCTGTGGTTCTTTCCTGCTCCCAGGTGTTGCTTCAGGGTAAACTGAGACTCAGGCCTCTTAGTAAATTTATCAGGGGCTGAGTCCTACTCTGGCAGGTGATAACGGTTGGAAGTAAAGAACTTCCTTCGGGTGACCTGCCCAGACTGCCCTATCATGGCTGCCCCCCTCAGGCTCTGCCCCTCTTCCATGCCTCGCCCATTGTGATGGGAAGACGGGCGGGGCGGGGCGGGGCGGGGCGGGGCGGGGAGCACTACTGAGTATCTCTCTTGGCTACAGCTCCTCATTTAAGTGCTGTGAAATAAGACTCCATCATGGCTCCTCAGGTCATCAGCTGGTGACAATTCTCCACTGAGTGACCTCTACAATCAGCCCTGCTTTTGAGTGTCCTCTTGGGACCCGTTTTTCTCTGTCCATTCATGACTTTGACACATCTTTCTTCCTCCTTAGAAACTGGTCCTGAGGGACCTGCCCATATCTTCTTTTACCCCATTTCTACCTGGTTGGGGCAAGGATAAGGGAGAAGCTCAAGAGGTGGAAAGGAGGCAAGTTGACTGCCTTCTGCCCCTCACACCTGATGCAAACGTCCCCTATGCTGGGACAGGCATGGTGGCTGTTCTGAGGCCTGGAATAGCAATCACTGCGGACAGTAGAGGAGGAAGGGAATAAGAGGGCAGAGCAGGGACTCCAGGAAGGCGCTGGCTCACTCCCAGGGGACTTCCTGTTCTTCCTCAAAGTGTAGCCCACACTCAGCCTCTTCAGTCCCAGGTGGAGCTAACCGGTCGCTTCATCTCTGCTCCTTCTCACATTCTTCTCCAGGGTCTATCCCCAGCGAGGTCCCCTGCCTGGATTTTCCTACCTCCTCTGACCTGCTTGGGTCCTATCATGTAGGCCTGGGTGCCCCCTGTGGGGGCCTGGCTTTCCTCTTTGGGTCCTGGAACTGCTCTCCCCTGCTCTCAGGCGGTCTGCCCAGCCTTCGGCCGCATCCTTGCCAGGCCCTTGAACTGGCAGCCCTAGTCTCTGGTGTGGTTTCTAGACTTTGCCAGTGCAGAGTTCCTTCCACTAAAAAACCTTGGACTGTGTGGGAAGTTTACCTCATTTCTTGGGGGACACGGGGCACCCACTCCAGTGCCCATGTCCCTCAGAGGAGTCTGCTTAGTTCTTGTGATTAGGCTTAGAAGAGCAAACACTTTTGGTTTGTTTTCTAAATATGAAATATAAAGATGGCCTTACTCAAAAGACATATCTCTGAGATTCCCAAAGTTGCCCCAGGATGTCTGGAGGGAGTGACCATATAGGAAGCCTGAAATTGAAGGGAAAGTACAATGGGCTTGGGGATGATGGTGTCCCCAACATTATTACATCCAGAAGAGGTCCAAAAGGAGATGAACCCAGGACTTAGGGAGAGGTGTCATATCAGGGGTGGACTTGGAAAACCAGCCTACCTCCTCCTTAGGCTTTGCTAGAAAAACTAGGCTCATTCCTTCCTGTCTATGATTAAACCTCTGTTTCTCAAGGATGGTAATCTTGACTACAAATGGTTCTGTACTTCCTGTTCCAGGAATGGCAATTGTGTCTTTGTTTCGAAAAGTTGCTCATCACAATCAATTTGTTTCAAAACGTTATGGCCACTTATGACTACTTTGTTAAGCCTGTCTTGCAACCATGTCTGTTTCAGAGGGACAAATTTGATAGTTTATGTTCTGCTCCTGTAACCCCACCTGCTGTGCCCACCAAAGCCATCAATCTGCAAACCGCACCTACCCCTGAGCTGTAGGCTTGTCTTCCTCACCTCCAATGCTGACCTCTCGAATCCTGCCTTAGCCGGAGGCAGTCCATCACATACATAAATTTAAAAAAGCTGGCTTTAATTGCTTACTTTAATTAATTTGGCCATGACAATTTGGGCAGGTGGTCTTTCTCCTCTTGTCCTTGGGATTAACAGCTCTGGGCTCTGGAGAGTCAACAAAGGGGATGAGAAAAGAGCAGAGTGGGCACAGGAAGGGCTTGAGAAAAGTTCCCCAAACCCAGGGGAGGAGCCCGAGCAGTTCCTGTCACCCATAAAACCTGAGCTGCTGCTGTAGTGAGGGGTCACCCCTAGGGGAGCTCTTCAGAGAGGGAAGACCTGAGGAGTCTGGGTGGGGGAGAAGTCCTGAAGTCGTGGGGCCCCATCTGTGGCCTGTGGGAGGGGAGGGGGTGGACCAAAGTCATCCAACTTTAGGCCTCACCTTTCCTCAGAGGAACTGACACACAGAGCATTTTCTGAGTCTTCTCTTGTGGTTGCAAAAAATCTGGAGAAGGCGAATGAAGAGCTAAAGAGCCGCATCCCAGCCAAGGGTGGGCAGACCCACAGGCCAGTGCCGGCAGAAAAGTAAGTGTCCCGTGCTGCCTGGCAGCAGCCTTTCTGAGGGCCGAGAGCTTGGGTGTTGTCTCTGGATGGGGAATATCTGTGGCATAGATGGAATAGCCCAAATGTAGTGCTTGTAGGTGAGAAGGGGCAGAAGCAGTTCAGAGACGAGTGAAGCTGGGGCTCAGTGCTCCCCGGATTCAAGCACACATCCAACAATGACTTTTTGTAATAACAAGGGGGGAAAGACAGATAATGCTGAATGTCCATTAACAAAACAATGGATTAATAATTTGAGGAATGTTTCTAGAATGGAAATGCAAGGGACAGTTCAAATGTTCTCTGTCTAAAAAGAAGTCAGCTGTTAAGGGCCACAGGACGCTGGCAACCATTATGTCAAGTCCAAAATGGAGACACAGTCAAGTAGTGGGGATGAGTTCAGGAGAGTGAGACCCTTGGGCAGGTGGGAGATCCTTGGAAAGGATCCCAGGGGTCCCGGAGGCAGGACTGGCAGTGTTCTGATTGCTCGTCTAGGCCCATGATGCTAGTCCCATTGCTGGAAAGCTTTGGTCTAGACACGTGTGACTTATGCTTTTTTGATTGTTTACTTCTATCAAAAGTTAACTTTAAAACTATGTGAACATGGAGCAACGCTATTGGGCTTCAAAGTCAGTTGCTTCTGATGTCACCGCCAACAAGTCTTGTCACACGTCCTGGCCAGCCAGACATACCAAACTCCAGGAGGCCAGCGATGTTTTCTGCCCCTTGTTTCTCCTTGGCCACTGCCTTCACACACACGTGACCAACCACATGGAAACTTCTAGAAGCCCTCCTGACCCTGACTCTTGGGCCTACTATTGGTCCCAGCCTCACCCCTGTACATAGTGAGCCGCCTGGCGCAGGCTCTGTCTCTTGCCCTGGGATCCGCCCAAAGCAGGTACCTCCCCAAGGTGCCCAGTGGGTTCACAATCACCCTACCAGGATTATTAAGCAAACCTTCTTGAGGTCTACCAAAAAGGATCAGAAACAGACATTTGAAGGTTTGACAACAGACAATAGAACTTGCTTGGCGTAGTCCTGTAGTTGTCGGGTCGTAACAATAGAGCCGTCCATTGTGACTAGGGCCAAGCCAATTCTGGTACAAGGGGCAGATGCAGCTTGTCCTTTTCCTCAGAGCTGAAGTTGGGGTGCCTTTTGGGGTTTAGGACAACGTGACCTTCCCTCACCTGTGTCAGCAGCATGCCAAACGGTCAGATGTCGGCCGGGTATAAAATCCATGCACCTGGAATCTGCTTGTCTCACATCCAGTGGAGTCTGGGCCCCTTCTGGAGCCTGCACACAGAGACATCATCCACTCGGTGTTTTGGTGCTTGCCGAGAGCATGCTTACACGTGTTCTCCCAGCAGCCTCTGCATTAGTGCACAGTGGCCAACAGGACTTTTCATTTGGCTTCCTGTCAGGCCCCATCAGGAGCCTGGCCTTTCTGTTTATGGGGTATGTTTCCCAAACTCAATGGGGCTTCTATTTCTGTGACAACCCCGGGACCGTACAGCGAGTTGGGGAGGAAAGGGTTTATTTGGCTTATACTTCCATGTTGCTGCTCACCACCAAAGGAAGTCAGAACAGGAACTCAAACAGGGCAAGACCCTGGAGGCGGGAGCTGATGCAGAGGCCATGGAGGGGGCTGCTTCCTGGCTTGCTCAACCTGCTTTCTTATAGAACTGAGGACCAGCAGCCCAAGGACGACACCATCCACCATGGACTGGGCTTTCCCACATGGATCACTCATTGAGAAAACGCCTTGCAGCTGGACCTCATTTCCTCACCTGAGGCTCCTTCCTCTCTTGATGACTCTAACTTGTGTCAAGTTGACACAAAACCAGCCGGTACGCCCATTTTCAAATATTTTGAGGCTTCCTGTGGGGTTTTGTCCTTTAGACATTGTTGGTGCATCCTGTCATAGCCCCATTTCCTTATGGTTCCCTTGCCTGAGTTCAGGAGCCTGAGCAGGGTGTGTTTGGGGTCCTTCCTCTCCCACCAGATTTATTATCATTAACCAACAACTGTTCACCCTGTTGGAGTTAACACCCAAAGTGTCACCCAAGGCCCCAGCTATCCTAGACCAATCACTTCGGAGGAAGAGCCCACTTGACTTTCTCTGTGTAGACTTGAGGGAGTAGCTGTTGACCTTAACTAAAAGCTGCACCTCAACTTCCCTTGCTGAGGAAGGGGTGAGGGGGAGCGACTCTCATCCCTCCTGGGGTGAAAAATGGCAACGTATTGAGCTCGTGATCCAGAAAAGCACAACTAGAGAAGACAAAAGTTCTAAAAATCCCTGGGGACATTTGAGGACAATGAGTAAAAAATAAGATGCTGCTATTGAAGACCCAGTGACTTTTGTGGTCACTGGGTTACAATGTGTTTATCTGTGTTGGTGGCATTGTTTAAGCTTGCAGGGAGGGGGAGGAACTCCTGCATTCTTCCTTCCTGTAGAAGTTGCAGTGGGATCTCACTCCTGCCAACAAGCAGTAACCATTGGCAGACCCTTTCCACCACTCCCATTGAGATGATGCTGCATGCCACAGCTTGTGTGTGTGTGTGTGTGTGTGTGTGTGTGTGTAAAACCCTTCCTGCTTTTTGTCTGTTTTTCTGCCATTTCTAAGCCTGTCTGTTGTCAGAGTCAGTGGCTGACAGTCATTGTTAACCCCAGATTCTCCCAGTTCCTTTTCTTACTGAGCACTGGCCAGCTGGTGCCGGTTGGGCCTACAGTTCTATGCTGGGCCTTTTTCCAGTATTAGTGGGAAAACTGCCCTGCCTCCAATGGAGCCTCCTCCCTCCCAGCGACCAAGAGCCATTCATGCCACTCGCCCATTTGCGATCGGAGGCCCTGCATCTCTCTTACTTGCTCATTCGCGATCGGAGGCCCTGCATCTCACATATTTGCCCATTCACGATCGGAGGCCCTGCATCTCACATATTTGGATGGGTACTGGGGATTTGGGATGCACAGGACGGTAGTAAGACGAAAATACTGGTGCTGGGAATGCATTTGGTGGCATAGAGGGCAGGCCCAGGCTTATCCCGTTTCTTGGGAAAGTATAAGAAACACAGCAAAAATGACAATCTCACTGAAAGCAATCTACAGATTCAGTGTAAATGTCCATTAAAATTATAGCAACATTCCTCACAGAACTCACCTACAGATTTTAATGTAAATGCTCATTAAAATTATAGCAAAACTTCTCACAGAACTCGAAAGAACAATCCTCTACTTTATAAGAAAGAAATAAAAACTCAGGATAGCCTGAACAATTTAAAAATTTTACACAATTAAGGAACCTCTGAATGTATTATAATCTTTGATTTTAAAACTTTCCTACAGAACCACAGTACTGAAATTAATCCACCTTGGATATAAATTTATATGTCTACAAACTAAAGATTTTTGACCAAGAAGCAAAATTGTGAAATGGAAAAGAAGCATATTTAACCTGCTTTTACTGTCCTGAAGCTGTAGTTTCCTGAGATTAGTTCCCTTTTTGCAAACCTGCCTGGCAGCTTCTGCTCAGCACAGCAGGGGGTTACAGCACAGGCTCTCCAGGCCTGCCAGCCAGCCTGCCTTCCCAAGCTCTGGCAGGCATAGCTGTGTGGATTTTACCCTTACTCCCCGTGTCTTGAGGGACTCCTTGAGTCCGTGAGTAAACATATCCTGTTTACAAAATGTTTGCCCCGTGGTATAATTTTTACCTTGCATCACTGTGTATCGAAACCTCTGAATTTGACTCACGGTCGGGTTTCCTGTGGCAATTCCTTGCGAACCGTTGCTTTGCTCTGCTGGCCTCAGTGGTTCAGTTGAGTGGACAGGCCTGTCCTCTGTGTGCAGTGACATGACATTCCTCAAGCCTCCATGGTGTCCTCAGGTCCCTGTTCAGGCGCCATCTATCCCATCCAGTGGGACACGAACGGGGGTCTCTGATAAACCTGGAGGGCAGGAATGGAAGGGCAAGAGACACCAGAAATGACAGCAAGATAGGCTTTCTGATCAAGCTGCAAATTTTATTATTCCTCAGAACCTGTTAGATAGCAAACAGGCAGGGGGAGGGGAGGGTGTCAGGAAAGTCCGGTCTGCTGGAATTCCGGTCTGGAAGGTCTCTGACTGAGAGAAAGAGATATTAACTAACAAAGGAGGTGCTGATTGCTTCTAAAGCCTGGAGCCTGTTGTCCCACTAGGAGATACCAGGTTAATTTCCTAGGCCTGGAACTTACCCTGCAGAGGTGATAGAGGTCAATATTTTACTTAACTTGTGAACTTAAGATGGCATAAACAAAATACAGGTCTCAAAATACAGGTCTTTGCTTCCTGCAAAGGCTGAAAGCCTGGAAGAGGCTGAGGGGCAGGGCCATCAGTGGGGCAGGCCTTTGCTCTGTGTGAATGGTTCTGGAGGCTGGAGCAGCAAGGATGGGATGAGAGCTGGAGAGAATACACAGAGCCGGACATGTGAGCATACCCCGGAGAGAGAGGCGTGGGAGGCCTGTAATAGGCCAGGCAATGGAGGAGGCAGGTATTGAGACTCGGTAGCAGGAAGATGAGGCTGGGGGATGAGAACCATCCTTTTGGACCACTGTAGCTCATATTGGGCAATGTGGTGGAAACCTCCATCTCCTTCCACTTTTCTTCCAGCTCTTTGTGCAGCGCGGGGACGGCTGGGGCTTTGTCTTCTGCTGTGCTTCAGCCCCTGCCTCTCCATTTCCAATCCCCGACCTCTTACCTAGGCAGCTTCTGGACATGCGCTGTCCCCGTTCCTTCCACAAGACCCCAATTCCAGATTCCCGAGGCCCTTCCCTGTCAGAGAATTTCCCCGCTTGCCTCTTCTCCCTGGTCGCCTGTCTCCAGATGCACCCAGTCCTCAATTGGATTCACAAATCAAAGAGAGCTTGGGCTGTCCAAGCCTCTGTAGCCTTTTCCACACACTTTCTGGAAAACTGCAGGACAAGCGGGATACAAAGGCCTTTCATTTGCCCCAGCCCTGGGAAGCCCGAGGTATCATTAATGAGCACTCTGACAATTTGGGACTCAGTTTTCAGTATTTGCTTCCAAGAAGTCTTCTTGGCTCTGTCCCTACCTTGTCTCCCAAGCCTCAGGCTGCACCTGGTGCTCTGTAGCCCATATTTTTGGTGCCACTTTTTTGTATTCTTTACGACACCAACTGCTTTGATCTCTCAAGAGCTCCTCAGACAGTCTTACTCTTTCTAGCAAGATGATACACCTTTTGAGGGGAAAGCTTGACCCTCCCCTCACCCTACTTCCTGGGAAATAAATTCAATGATCATCAGGGACGCTAGCCTAAGCACCTTTTCCAGAAAAGGGAGGGTGATTGTTGAGGACTAATCAGATTGCATAGTGTGGTGTCTGCTGGGGCAGCAGCGGTACCCACTTGACAGCAATGGCAGGCCACCATCTCACGGGGCCGAAAGACATGAGTTCTCCAAGGGCAAGGATAGGTGACACCTGGTGCGCAGGACCCACGGGTACCAGTGGAATGGAAGAAGACTCAAGACACCCAGAGGTGGGGTCAGAGATGGGGTGAGACCAAGCAAGGAAGGGCTGCACTGGGAGGGTGTGGCCATGAGAAGTGATCCAAGACATCCCCAAAAGGTCCATGGGCCAGACCTGCCATGCAGTGTAAGCAGGCTAGGCTGTGGAACTTTGTGTTAGGGGACTGTAAGAGACCCAGAAGCAACCCCTATCTTCCCTAGCTAGGCCTAGACATATGGAGGCTATGGAAGAAGTGGTTAAGTTTGGGCTATTGGCAGAAAAGGAAAGAGCCCCCAACAGCTCTTCCCAAGAGTACACAGTCTAAGGGTTGTCCAGTACAAGCAAGACTGAACTGCAACTGGGGAGCTAATCATGTCTTTTAGTCCTTCCTGTATTTTAGGGAGGAGTGGAGAGAACTCTGAGACCCGATTCATATGCATTCCCATTTAGCAGAATTTAGTTTAATTCAGGCCTCAGCCTAAAGGCAATGGGGAAGGGGGTAGGAGTGAGGCTCCCGTCAGAGACCAAGGCACATAAGACAGTCCCCCTGCAGAAGCCACCAGAGGGGTCTGCACAGCCAGCCACTGTTCCCTAGGGAGCTGCCTCCACTCAGCTTCTGCTTCTGCTCCCTCAGGGCTTTTGTGACCTCCTTGTCTCCTTATGAGATCTTATGTTCTTTTGACCCTGAGAAGTATAGGTCAGTTCCCAGAATAGCAACTGCCCCTTATGCCTTCAGTGGGGGCTCCCACCGTAATTGACCACCTGTTCTCAGGCTGCACTGCCACCCTGGTATCCTGGTTTTCTTCATAGCACTTATTATTTGGACTTGTCAGCCCAGCCCTCTTCCCTTGCTAGCTGTCTGTCTCTCTCCCATAGGAAGCCCCATGTAGGCAGACCCCAGCAGAGAAGGCCACATAGACAGGGCCTCAATGAGTGTTTGTTGAATGGATGAATGGGTGGATGGCAGCAGAAGACACCAAGCCCCACCAAATCTCCTTGATTCGCACCCCAGGACTCTTTTGGTAGAGTTGCTGGCTTGGGAGAGGGCCTGAAGAGTCCTGGTAGAGAATGTTCTAGGCCAACACTGGCCCTGCTTGCTCCCTGACAGATGGCTAGCTTCAAAATCTATGAGTTGGGATTACTGCTCTTGTTTCAAATGTAGAGCTACCTGAACCCTAAATGTAGAAAAAGTACCAAGAAATGTGGTCATTCTCCCTCTGCGCAGGCCAAGGCCTCCTCTCGAGCCCCAACAGTGGAGAAAGGGACTCCACAGGCTGGAGGGAGAAAGCGTGGTCTCCACGTGACTGGATGGAGTGGAAGGAAAGAGGGATGCTGTGCAGAGTTCAGAAATGGGCGACGGACACCCAAAGCCAGAGCTTTGTACCAGGTGCAGGCAGCAGCCCGTCTGTCGGCCCTGCCCTTGCCCTGGGTTTTAGGATGGACTTTGGCCCCTGATCTCTTTCCAGCATGCAGTGACCAGTTCTAGCTCACACAACCGTACCATCACTACCATCTCCAAAGCCCCAGCCAGCCAGCACAGTGTGAGGTCAGAGGCACAGACAGCACCCGAGATCCTCCCTCCCGATCAGAGGCTAAAGGACAAGAGAGGCTGGGGCTGGAGCCTGGTGATGGGGTGACACGAAGGGGGAACACAGGGCGATGGGGGGGCGTCAAACACACAGAAGTTTTAGCCCGAAGGTGGGTTTCCACAAATGGTAGGTGATACATTTACTTGTCTTCCCTGTGTATTGTTAGGGAGTCTGGGAATTTTTAAAGGATAAAATAATATCTTGAGTTTGGGAAAGCTCACATGGGCCTAGTCAGGAACATTTAGGCCAGAATGAATCTGCTGGGCACCAGGGGTCAGAGCTGCTTTTACTCCAGTCTTGTGTGGCCTGGATCTATCGGCTCTACTCTGAATGGTAAGACCCGCCACACTCATCACAAGTCTAAATAGCACCCAAGCCGGAGCCTCAGTAGCCTCTGTGCCTTGCTGTGTACTTAGGGGACAGGGGGCCACAGTTTTGGACGCTCTGTGCCACTCTTACCTGTCAGTTGTGGACTCGCGTCTGCAGCCACCGTACTGCTGGTGCAGACCTCAGAGCAACTGGTCTGTGGGCCATTGCTTTTGCGCAGATTTCTCCATTCCCCTCATATTCCTGTTCCCTGCTGCGTAACAGGGCTTTAATCAATTAGGCCTCCTGCTTCCCAGTCTGGGGTCGTCCATCTTCCATGTACCTCTTGGCTGCATGGGCTTAGGACTTCTTAGGCCAGCAGCCTCTTCCCTTCACAGTTGCAACTGCCTGCCTTTCCTTCTGAGATTTGCTCTCTGCCCTTCAGCCAGGGCTGCTAACCATTCTGGCTTGTTTCCGTACCACCTCCTAGACAAATGTGAGGTCTCTGTCAATCTTAAATGTTTCTGCACTGAGAACAGAGAAGAGGACCATAAAGGACACGAGTATCTGAGGACCTATGAGACTTGGATAAATCTCAAAAGGGTGGTGAACATGTGTCCTTGGCTAGAAAGGCCCACAGGCGGGGAGGTGCAGGGAGGCAGCCCTGACTGAATTCTTCACAAGGCTGCTGGCTCCTGCTTCTCTAGATTTTCTTGACCTCAGGATACCTGGGATCTAAGTTTTCCTGAATATTGTATGTGGACTCACAAGCTGCAGGAAGCCGCGGGGCTGGGGCCTGAGACAGAGAAGCCGGCTGTCCTAGGCGGCAGAAGCTGAGGGAGAGAACAGGACGGGTGCACGTGTCGGCCACTGTGAGGCCTGGGACCTCCCCAGCTTAGAGAAGACTTGGCGAGGGGCTTCCTAAGCAGGTAGATGACCTCGAAGTGTTTTCAAGGAGAGACACCCACCCTGGAAGCTGACGCTACCTGAGACTCTGCCCATAGTGGTGGGAGCCAAACCAGGAGCCAGCTTTGTAAGGAAGTATTAGGAAGTGGGGTTTCTAACGCGCAACACCCCCGCTGTTGTAGTTTCTGGGGAGCCGTATGCGTTGGAAGCAATAAGTGACAGTTGGGGGTGTGGGACTAAAGGACGTCTAAAAAAGTCACCAAGCCTGCAGTGTAGAAAGACTCCGTTAGCATAGAGAGGGCAGCAAACAGGGCATGAGCCTGCCTTGAGCTGCCCCCTGGCTGAGGAGCTTGGAAACCTGGAGGGGGAGGCTGGTTGGCCGGTTCCTAGTGATCATAGCCAGGCTTTGAACTCAGCTTGGCTGGCTACTCAATTTACCTCCCTGCGAAGAGAAATTGTGCAAGAGTGGGGATGACAGGCTGTCTGGTATTTGGGGTCCAGGCAGGCTAGAGTTGGGTCCATGTGCTAGGGTTGGGGATTAGGGGATTGGCAACTAGTCAGCTTCCACATCAAATGCCACCTGAGAGCAAGTTCCGGAATTAAACCCAGATGGAGACGGCAAGAGGTAGAACTGGAAACACAAAGGCCTCCGGTTGTTCTGGAAACAGTGAGCTTGGCCAGGGAGCAAACCAAGAGACCCTACATGTGCTAGCTACGTTCCAAGAGGTGGCAAATCTGGCTTGGGTCCTGAAGGGAGGACCACTCCTTCCCTCGCTGTCAAAAGCACACTGAGAACCAAACCCTAGCTGAGGCCCTGATGGGTAGGAGAAAGGGAAACTCTCTCCCCAGTGCGGCTTTGGGACAGGGAGAAGGCAACAAGGAGCCAGCTCAGTGCAAAGCCTACTGTTTCTCACAGCCACGTGGCCGTGGCCACCTACACAGGCCAAGTTTTCCTAACTGTTGTGGTTTGGATCTTAAATGTCCCTCAATATCACATGTCTTGGAGGCTCCTTCCCAAGAAGCCAAGTGTTTAGAGCTGGGGCAACTGGTTCCCGAGAACTCTGCCCTCACCCGTGGATTAATCCACTGATGGACTCATAGTTTGGTGGGTTTGGGGGAAGGGGTTGCCATATAAAAGCAAGCCCTCTTGGCTTCTACCAAACTTTGTGCCACCTCGCACTGCCTTGCCATGATGATTTGGATCCCCACAGGCCTGTGGGGACAGGGCCAAGCCACCAAGGGCCGAAACCTTTATAAATCTCTGCTCCTTTTTCAGTTCTTCCCAAGTAACTCATGGTGTTTGCAAAGCTAGAACCATCCTTGCTCCCACATGCTAGAGACAGGATGCAGAAGAGGCTGGCCACTGGCCATGGAGGAGCCAGAGTGGAGGCCAGTTAGACCAGAGGTGATGCAGCCTGCGCTGGTGCTGGTAGGCACGCAGCTCAGGACGAAAGGAAGGGACACTCCCAAACCCAGGACGGTAATGCACCCTGATGGGAGAGGTTTTTTTTTTTTTTTTTTTTTTTTTTTTTTTTTTTTTGGCTACATGGAGCTAAACTCTGATCCAAATCAGGCTTAGGGCCATAATTTTTAAGCTATAGACCAAATAAAGATATGTCATTTTCTCTGCCCACTGTGTTGGTTAAATGTTGGGACCCTGCCTGCCCTGGCAGCTGCCCTGGGATATCAGGAGACACAGCCTCTTCCATTTTAAGAGGCAGCCTGGCCTCTGGTCTTTAGTTTGCCAGAGTTATTTTGTCTGAGAGGCAGGAACAAACTGCTGGTGCTAACATGTAGCCAGGCCCCGGCATGTGTCTTGCCCTGAAAAGTTTCTGTCCTGCAAAATGGTATATAAGATTGACCAGACAGGTCTCTGCCTTCAAAGGGTGAGGTGGGCCTGGCTGCATCTCCTCGGTGCTTCCCCAACCCTAAGGTCCTAGATGACCCTTGGAGGTGGGGTCAAGGAAGCCCCTCATTGAAGATGGGGAGTCTCTGGTAGCCATTGTGAGTAAGCTGGGAGCCAGGTAGCACATGAGCCCCTTTAAGGATGGAGAGACTTGAGGGAGCCCCCAACTGGCCGGAAAGGGCAAAGGCTAGGAAGATTTTACGGGGTTCTCAGGTCAGCAGGGTATGTTTTTCTATCCCCAGTGGACAGCCAGGATGTCCTAGGAGGGTGGGTGGAGATCTTCTCAAGGGCCTTAAGTGGTGAGCTATGTGGAGAGAGTCAGCTGAGGCTAGGTACAGCCTTTGGGACCTCGCATGTCTTTCTGCCATTCTTAGCATGTTATCTCATGCTCACAATGCCCTAATGGGTCTCTCGGCATCTTGCAGAGGAACAGGACAGAGCCCTGGTGGAAAGGCAGAGCTCTTGTAGACCTAGAACTTTCTGTCTCCATCCCATCAGTCAGAGCTGACCCCAGGCAAGTTCCACGTGCCGCCAGTGGAGGTGGCAGGGAGGAGAAAGGGCTGACGTGTGGCTGGAGGCACACCCTCTCACACACTTGATGTGTGGTTGGAGGCACACCACCTCACACACTTGACGTGTGGTTGGAGGCACATCACCTCACACACTTGACGTGTGGTTGGAGGCACACCACCTCACACACTTGACGTGTGGTTGGAGGCACACCACCTCACACACTTGACGTGTGGTTGGAGGCACACCACCTCACACACTTGACGTGTGGTTGGAGGCACACCATCTCACACACTTGATTTCCTGGGCCAGCAGGTCCCTCCTACACAGGCCCTTCATGTTGGAGGCTGGGTCTGGACTTTACCTGCCTTTCTGAAGTACAGCATGGGTAATGCCTAGGTGCTCAGGAATAGCTGGGGGTTGGCAGCCAGTAGGGTGGCCATGTTTATTAGGAATTACTAAATAGCAGGGCAGTGCAGGTGTCAGGACAGACCCAGAGGAGAAAGGGGCAGGCGGAAGGCTCCTGGGGCCGAGCAGTCTGAGTCCAGACCTAAAGGGCTCACTGGATCAAGCCAGAGAAGCCAGGGGAGCAGTGGCAGGACAGCGCTGTGAGGCAGAGCTGAGTGACCAGTGAACCAGAAGCTGGGACTGGAGAGGAAGTGGTCCAAGCCAGGCTGAAACTCTGAATGGGTGGAGAGCGAAGGACCAGGGGAGAGGCTGTAGTGTGACAAAGGCATGGGCAGCTGCGCAGTTAGGGTTCCCTAGAGACAATAGTATGTACGTATTGTAAAGGTGGTTTATCCACTTCAAAACTGGGGAGTCTGGCAACAGCCCCATTATATGATGGAGTGACAGAGACCCAAGAGGCTTCTCAACCCAAAAAGCTGGAGGCCTCCACTGTCTGTCTCTCCAGCACTGAGGCCCGGAGCTCCTCAGATCCAGAAGAAACTAAAGAGTCTGAGCCCGTAGGCAGGTGATTGATGGCAGCCTTGCCAGGAGTTTGTACTTGGAAAACCAGAGCTATGTGCTCAGGTAGGCTTCCTTTCCTTCCAACTTTTTTTCCATCCGGGCTGCGTCCCTTGGACAGTGCCGCTCACATTCAGGGTGGGTCTTTCCACTCAGTTCTGTCCCACTCGTCACTCCTCTCTGAAAATGCCTCCACAGACATGCTTGCTTGTGCTGGCCCCAGAAGTCTGTCATTTCAAGCAAGTTGACAAAACCAAGACCAGCCAGTGGGGAGGTCTAGGCCTGAGCTGAGAATAGGGGGAGGGGCCTGGGGGGCCTAAAGATAGGCTGCAAAGGCTGAGTGGGAGGCAGTGTGGCCCCAGGAGAGGGCAGACAGGAAGCTTGGCTGAGTCTGGCATGAAGATCCAGACACCTCCCTGGGATGCACGTGTGCAGAGACCATGACCAGAGGCAAAAGTGTCCTGGCAGCCAGGATGGCGGGTGACAGACAAGGCAAAGACAAGCCTTTGCTTTGGGGGGGTCTTCCAGCCCCAGAAGGGAGCTCCCTCCTTCTCTTGTTTTCCTTGCTGTTCCCATCGACCCCTCTCTGCCCTGGTTACTGGCCTCCTGCCCTGGCAAGGTACTGTGGACGGTTTCCAGATATGATGTTTCAAGAGTTGCTGGGGGAAGGTGGTTAATTTTCCTCAACTAACTCAACTCCCAGGTCAAGGCAGTCTCCTTTTGTAGCGACTTTGCTGCCTGCTCGCTTACCCTCGCAAGCAGCCCGCTCCGGGCAAAGGCTGACAGTTCCCACGTGATCTAGAGAAGAAGCTCAGGGGAGAGCCAGGGCCAGGGGTTCTTTAAGATGCCCCTGTAGACTTTGTGCCCCAAACAAAGGGGATCTCCCCATCAGTCTTGGGGGTGGAGGGACAGGTAGAACTTTAGAAATGTAGCCTTGTTTCTGTCCCAGACACCAAAAGGGAGGGTCTGCCTCAGAGCTCCTGGCTCAGGGGCTGTGACAAGTGACCCATCTCCACGGTGAGCACTTGCTCTGCCGCTTCCTCTCAAGAACTCCCCTCCTTACAAATGAATCCAAGGGCTTGCATTCTGGCATGTGTGTGGTTCAGTGGGGCTGTGGACAAAGGCTACCCACTGGCCCCATGCACGGATGACTCAGTTTATAGCCTAATGCCTCCTGGAGCTGGGGGACAGACAGGAGCCCCAAGCAGAGCCGCATGGTGTACCAGACAGAAACTGAAGGCTGAGGGCCCGGACACGGGCTGCTTTAGTTTCCTCGCCTGTAAAATCAGGGTAACCAGTTATTTGTTCATGTGTTCTCTCAACGGAACAAGTATCTCGTGAAGCAGGGCGGCACATCTATGGCCTCGGGAACCCACAAGCAAGAGGAAAGAAGAGCTCATGTTCCTGTACCGGATGTCCAGCTGAGAGGACAAGGGACAAGATTAGTGCACAGCTAATTAATATGACATCCAAGAGCTTGGGTGTGACACAGGAAAGGGGGTAAAAGGGTAATGTAACAGGGTGGGAGGAGGTCTCGGGGCCGGAGCAGGCTTCCTCTAAGCTGGACTGGACCAGAAGAAGCAGGGCAGCCGCGTGAGTGTGAGAGAAGCGCTCTGGCAGAGGGGACAGCAAGCCTCGGCCTAGCTGTCTGGTTATCGCAGGGTGTATCAGAGGCAGGGGAATGATGAAATCAGACCTCTAGCAGCCCTGAGAGGGCTCAGTCTCCCAAGCAGAAGGCAGAGACTTGGGGTGTGGGATGGCAGAGGGGGAGGATGGCGGGGAGCAGGGCAGAGATGGGCCTGGCAGCTGGGCTCTTCTCTGAGGATGGAGGGGATGCAATCCCTCTCCAGAAACTAACTGGTCTGCAGGAGCTCGCGATCTGCTTTGGTCCCCTTGGGATTTCACAGCGCTGGCTAGCAGCCCAGAGACATGGACCATCAAGGCAGCCCGGTGGGTAGCTGAGAGCTGGCCCTGGACTGTTGATTAGACAGATGTGGAGATGTAGTCAAGCTGGAAGAGGAGCAGGACCAGTAGCCCAAGGTCCAGAAGATGAAGAAAAGCTAGGAATCTGATCTGGAGAGAAAAGGGGAACCTATGGCTGACCATGGTGACATTTGCTTGGTGGGGTAAAATCAGCCAGAAGTGGTGTCAGCTGGATACTGTCGTGGTGGGTAGCCAGGAGAAATTAACCATGTGTCTCACTACCTCCAATTTCCTAAACCCCAGATGCTTGGCTGGTGCTGTTGTGGGCCCTGAGACCTTCTCTTTGATGTCCATTAGTTTCCCAAAAAGAAACGGAGAGGAGTGAAATGTTTGTGTTTGCTTGAACAGACGTGAAATGAGATACAGTCACTTGTGGCTTCTTATCAACGAGGAATTTTCACAAGGCTCTTTGTGTTGCTGGGGCAGTGTAACACCTGATTCTGGGTTACCCTCTTGGTACAGTTCGCGCGCCACTGTACCATTCGTTCGTGAGCCGGGCAAGGGCCTGGAGATTGAAAAAACACACAAGAGACCTGGGTCATTCGAAAGGAGATCAGCCTTTATGCTGTTTATTCAACCTTGAGAAAATCCTTCTGTACCTAGCTGCTGCACAAGCAATTCCCCCCAGGCAGGTGGGAAATTGCCACGCCCAAGATGGAGTAAAGAATGCCCTACAGCTAATCACCAGGCGGGGCAGAGGGAGCACAGGAACAAACAGGAATGTTTCAGCTGGCTGACCAAAAACTGTCCTCAACATGAACCCCAGGAGCAGGGGTAGACCTGGGCCCTACAGGGCAGAGAAAGATGAGAAGAATAAGAAGCATTTATTTAGTGCCTACTGTGTACCCTTTTCCAGTGGCAGCCACCAACTGTCTGTACCCTTCTGGGCCACTGAGTGGATAGCTTGCCTTGTTGAAGGGAGAAAAGCCATCGTGGAAAACACAATTGGTCCAGAGACATCCTTGACACTAGCTGGGTACAAAGGCAGATGGGCGTGTGATACTGGTGTCCCCTGCTTCTGCTGCTGAGTCAAAGCAGGGAGATAACTGAGGACAAGGGATAGCAGGACCATGGGTGCCTGAGGACACAGTCACCCACAGTCCCAATGCCCTCCCTTGGGTCACGATCCTTATGCAATGAGGCCCAGATGCTTGAAAATAGAGAGGACACTGGGGGGCCTGGGACAATCCCAGATGGGTGGGTGGTTGTTCCTAGCACTGCTGGAATGCCCCCCCCCGAGCTATTCAGTTCCCCCACTTCCAGGGCCTCCTTTTGCTTCCTGTGGCCTTTTCCACATGGGCTCTATTGGGGTTTCCGACCCCTGAGCAGGCCATGTGAACAGGTGCCAGCAGTGGGTGACTGACATCCCCACAGATTGCAGCTGAGGCCTGGGACAGACTCCCAGTGCCGCCAGCCTCACAGCTCCACTACAAAATGAATAGCATCTGCATTGAAGCTGCGTCGTTGGCGTTGGAGCTGCGTCATCGGCGCTGCGTTGTTGGTGTTGGAGCTGCGTCGTTGGCGTTGGAGCTGCGTCGTTGGCACATGAAGCCTGGCAAAATCTACTTGGGAAGCAAGGAACTTTATTTTGGCTCATGAATCTGGAGATTGAAGTTCAAGATTGGACAAGCCTCGTTGGTTTGGGGCTCTGAAGGGTGGGCAACACAGTGTAGGGGAGCCTCACGGTAGGATGAGCCAGGTAACAGCTTTAGCCAGAAAGAAAAGAGGTCTACGAGCCTGACACCCCCGTGAGGGTGCACCCCCCAGCCACATGTAGCTACTCCTGCAGGCCCAATTCCTAAAGGTCAGATGGTACCCTCCCCTGATGCTGCCATCCTGAGTTCCCAGCCTTTAACACTGTCCATATTCAGACCAAAGCAGCATGTCTCGCGTGGGATCTTCGTGGAGTTATAAACGGATGTAACATTTTCCATCCTGAACCTGATGCCTGCTATATAGTAAGTGCTGAATAAAAAGTGAGCACTGCCTGTAGGGCTCAGCCTAAGGGACGATGATCTTTAACTTGCCGTTCCACCCGGGCTTCCTACCCAGCTCCAAGCTCCTGGTGCAACCTTTCTGCAAATCCCCAGGCTCAGTGGTCACCTGTGTTCCCCTTGGCATCATTCTGTGGATCTGACATGCCTTACTGCTCAGTCCCTCCTCTTCTCCATTGAGGCTCCATGACTGCCTGTGCCTGTTTCCACCCACAGAACAATCCTATGGATTAGGCCATCACTCCTTGGTGTCCTCAGTCACGTATTCCTGTGTGGTTGGCCAAAGATCCCAGCTTCCAAGAAGGGTAGGTCCTGCCCTGCTGGTAAGGATTTTGCCAGGCTTCATGTGCCCCAGATCTCGGATCCTAAGACTATAATGAATCCCCCCACCTCCTGGTTTCAGGACCTGCTGAAGGAAATTCAAAGCACAGAAGCAGAAAGACTAGACCAGCAGTCTCTTGAGTGCTGAGAAGTGAACCCAAGTTCTACCTGTAGGATTCTGCAAATCCTATCCTGCCCCCATCCCTGACTCCTGGGCCAGAGCGAGGAACCCTCCTGTGAATCCCTGGCTCCCACCCACAAAGACTCGGTCTCACTGGCGTTGTCGGAGATTTTCGTATTTCTCTGGACAGTGCCCTTCCCCAGGTGGTAGCAACAAAGCAGTCCTCTGTGGCGCTCCCTGGCTGCCCTGGCCAAGGCCTGCCAGGTGCCCTGCTAATTCACGCAGCCTTCTTGGGACCACTGCTGGCCCTGGAAGCAAGGGAAGCCATCCTGAACCTGGGGTAGCACCTGTCAGGCAAAAGGAGACCAGAGCCAAGCCCACCAGGCGCTTGGTGCTTCCGGCTGCGCTGCCAGGAGTAGGGAACCTACCTGGGCCTTGGCAAGTGGTTGTTGGCCCTCAGGTTCCTCCACCCTGTCCTCCCCAGCTGGAGGCAGAGAGAGTGATGGTTACCATCTCAGACCAGGAGGTAGAAGTCAGATAGTGGGAGTGGTAAAGGATCATGTGTCCATGACACCCCAAGGCTAGCGCTGGACTTCCTTCCCTATGCTACAGGGAAGAAGATACTTTTTTGCACAGCTTTTGTTCTTTTGGGGTTTTTTGGAGGAGGTGTTTGCAGGCAAATTTGTCCTGATACAGAGATGTGTCTCTCCCTCCTGCTTGCTGTGTTGATGTCCTGTAGGCGGCCTATGGAAGCCAAAGTCACTAGAGGCCATAGAAAGGGCAAGGATGCCAAGGGTCCAGGTGAGTGCTTGGAGGTGCAGGGAAATGGCGGGCAGGGCTTCCCTAGGGCATGGGGTGACAGCAGGAGCAGGGGTTCGGGGTGGGGACACTGAAGGGGGGACAGTGCGGAGCGCTTCTGATCACAACGGCTTTCCTCGTCTTAACCTGCTGTCTCTGAGTCTTGACTGCAAAGTAGCGTGACTGCTCAGGGACAAACTTGCAAGGGTGAAAGAACAAGAGAAACACTGTCCTAAGACAAAATGAAACAAAACAACACAAAAAGGAGGGTGGGAGGGAGGGGGAACTTTTTTTCAGAATTTTGCCAACTCTGACCAACTTGAAAAATCTTTCTATGCCTGTTGTACAAAGGACTTGTCATGCGGCTGCCAGCCCTGCACAAAGTCCCTCCCTTCCCTTGCTCAGCTCGGCATCTGCACAGCTGTGCAGCCCCTGCAGGAACAAGTGAGGTCAAGGCAGGGACAGGATACCTTGCAGGTTAAGGTTTCTGTTTGTAATTAAGAAGTTCCTGTTTCTTAGATAAATGTAAACCGCAAAATATTTTCCAACCCACGCTGAACTGCGGCCCATTCGCAGGGTGTACATCCTCAGGCCCTTGGTCCTTCTTTCATTGTATTTTTCTAACAATAGCCGACTCTCTCGCCCCTGTGAATACCTTATCTCTCCCTTAGAAAAGACCCTCAAGAGGCCAGCAGGGGCTGCTCTCTCAGACCCCAACTTAGGGTGAGGCAGCCGGCTGGCCAGTCCCGGGTGCACCCCAAATCACAGTTTGCTCTAATTGGACAGTCGTGGATTTGGTCTTTTCTCCTCGGGCTTTTTGGGTCTAGCCCGAGCTCTGACACTCAGTGTCCCCACCCATCTATCTGAATAGTAAGCCAGTCTTTGGCTTGCACTGTACTGGTACAAATATTTGTCTCCCACAACTTTGGCCTCAGTTTCTACTTAATGCCCACAGGCCCCCATAGCCACCCAGTTGTCTCCTAGAACTCCAAGGGGCCTCCCCCAGCCCTCTAGCTCTTCAAAACCCAATGCCCCTTGAGCTGAGGCACAGGGGGATGGTACCTGGTGAGAAGGAGCTCTGTGAAGCTGAGGCTGGGAACAGAGGGTGCCTAGACCAAGGCCTCTGTTCTGTGCCCCCTGAAGCTGTCTCTTCTCAGCGTCTCATCGCAGAAGCTCTACTATGACAACCAGGTCTGTCCCAGAGGAGGCCTCCACCTGCTGTTGCTGCCAGAGAGAGGCCTTGGGTCTGTCAGCTCCCCTGTCTGCCACATTAGCTGTTTTGAAGGAAGGGCCACCCCCCTCAGTCCCTCAGCTGCCTCCGCCTGCCCCGGAGCACCCTAACTTCAGCTGTCCTCCCCCTAGCAGCTTGGGGTCAAGCTCACCATCTGTGGGCAACCTGGGATTCTGAGCCTTCCTGGCCTCCAGATAGGACATAGATCCCAGCCCCCAACCCCTAGGCACCGTGGGCCAACCCTGCAGGGAGCAGCTTAATGACCTTGTGAGCAGTAATCACACCCTAGGGCCCACTGTTAATAACCAGTGCTCGCCCGTCAGTGTGCCTTAATTGAAAATGAGTAGGCGACAGGAGTTGCTGTGAAGTTGGCTGGCAAGCCCTTAACGTGATATTAATTGTGGTAATTAGTAGTCACTTTGTGTTGGAGTCATCTATAAATAGGGGGTCCATTAGTTTAGCAAAAGAGCATTATTCAAAATGCAAAGAAAAGCCCAATTAGTCAGCTAAATCACTCATCTTTCTGAGCAAATTCCCACGTTGTGTAGACCAGCAGCCATTTGAGGGTACTGGTCAGTTCTGGGCCTCTGAACACTGCAGCAGCCCAACCGCAACACCGTCCCTTTAAGTGGACTTGTCCAAGTCTCTAGTTGTGTGCTGTTTCCTACACACTATTGGCACAGCTAGTGGCCACACTCCCAAGCAGTTCCTCCCTCTGCTTTCTGATTGGTTCCCTCTAGTGGCATGGGAGTGCGTCCTAAAGGAAGAGTAGCACAGTGCATGCCAAGACTGGAAGTCTGGGTGGTGGAGAGTGGGTTTCTCTGCAGCTCTTGACACTTCAGCCGGACTGAGCCACCAATGCCAAGTGTCCTACAACCCAAACGGACTTTGTGAGAACAATTCTTCACAGACTTGAGGCACACACTGAAGGTGGACCCAGTATTCCTCACAGCCTTGGGGTGCAGAGTAAGGGAGCAGCTGGAAGGCCTGAGAAGACTCAACTGCAAGTCTGGGGGTGGGACAGGGTGGGGGTGGGGCAGCAAGATCCCCAATACTTTTGTTTGGGGAAACACAGAGGTGGGGAGGCTGCTGAGATGCTACCACCTGCGACACAGGTCATGCCGCTGAGGCAAACTCCACCCCCCACCCTCCACAGTCTGCCTACTCCTCACCCCTCAAAAGGCCACCATTCCTGTGAGGCCCCCTGGGGTTGCTTTTCCTGGAATTTGTGGTTTATCAAGAGAGGCAGCAGCCATTTCTGAGCATAGTAAGAAGAGAAGTTGTTCACTCTTCCCCAGCTAAGAGGCAGGGCTGGCCCTTCATCAGGCTTTCTCCAGTGACTCAGCGCTTGTAACAGGTGGCCAGGCTTGCTATTTTGAATGTCCTATTTGATAAAATAAAACATTGGCAACCCTATGTTGGTCCCAAAAATATCTTTTGGAGATTTTTGCCAGGGAATTGAAATCCAAGTGTCTGGGACCGCAGAGCTAAATGGCTGAATCAGGAGCCTGGGACTGAATGAGTCACAGCCGTGTGCATGAAGGATGAGTGTGTGATAGCTCATGTGTGCATGCATACATCTGTTGGGGTGTGTGTGATAGCTCGTGTGTGCATGCATGCATCTGTTGGGGGTGTGATAGCTCGTGTGTGCGTGCATGCATCTGTTGGGGGGTGTGATAGCTCGTGTGTGCGTGCATGCATCTGTTGGGGGGGTGTGATAGCTCATGTGTGCGTGCATGCATCTGTTGGGGGTGTGATAGCTCGTGTGTGCATGCATGCATCTGTTGGGGGGTGGCTGGTGAAATAAGGACATTATCGTCCAAGATTTCACAGGCAGATAATTCAGGGTGGCCTGAGGATTATGCGGAGGCCTGGGGGCTGTCCATCCACATTGTTGTCTTACCCATGAGGAGAAACTGAGTCTCAGCCTACTGTCCCAAGTCACACAATGAGCAGACAGTCCAGGCTCTAGCTATTGCACACTGTCAACCCACCTTCCCAGCTGGAGAGCATCTCCTGCACAAAGATTGGAAGAGACAGACGTGAGGAAAACTGAACCTGCTTGTCTCGCTCCCGAAAAGGGAAAAGACTGGGACAGCTGACAACCAGTCAGGCCATATACAGAATGTGCCACTTCAGTCAGGCAGCGGATACAGTGTACTCGGTACGAGGGCACTCACCAGACCTGAGCAAGCGAAGCCCTGGCTTCCTCAGGACTGGTTAAGTGGGGGGAGGGGACAGGGAGGCAGGGGAATGGAGCAAATACAGACACAAGAGCTGAAACTAGAAAACCCTGAGGAAAACAAGGGAAGTCTCTGTGTTGTCTGCTATTCAGATCTGGAAGGTTCCGCAAAGGTCAATGTGTTAAAAGCTTGGTCCCCAGCTTGCCACCAGCCCTAGAGGTATGAAGAGATCTGGGTTGCAGGGGGAATGGTTTCACACACATGCTCCCACCATTATGAGCTGTCCACCCCAACAGAGGTCTAAAGCCAATGAGCCCACCCAGAGGTTCCAGCCTCTGTGGTGTAGGCTTAAAACATTTCTTTGAGACGTCTTGCACAGTCAGGCCAGCCTTGACTTCCTTCCCCTCCTCCCCCACCTCCTGAGTACAGGGATTATAGGATTATACCATCATATTCGACTCTAAAACTTGATAACTCGGTGGTACCAGGTATTTGTTGTGGCAGGAAGGAAGCTGACTGGCAGCCTCAGCTCTGGGGACAGAATCTCCACTGTGGTAACTCAATGGCACGAGCAACGAAGAAGAGACCGAGCGAACCGTGGGGACATAAGAGCATGCGAGCTTGAAAGACTCAAAAGCGTGAGGACAGCGTGCGGAAGAGGTGGCCGAGCTGCAGAGTACACATCTGCTGGTGGACTCCGGCTGACAAAGGACTCCGGACTCAGAAAAGACAAGAGACAAAAGATAATGAGCAGAAATCTCTCCAGCAACCAAACGGCCAGCCAGTAAGAATACGAGCAGGGGCAAAGCATCATTAGCCTCCAGGGGAGTGAAATCAAAGCCTGCGGAGACATCCCCTTCCACTAGGATGGTGCAATTCCAAAAGTTCTAGAAGTGTTGGTGAGGAAGAAGGGTCTGAACCCCGCTCCTGCTCCTCGGGTGAGAATGAGACACAGCCTCTGGGAGGGAGGTCTCCTTGGCATCTGAATGGTTGCTGGCCCCAACAATCCCACCCCTTGGCGGGTGCCCAAAAGATCTGAAAGCATGGGTCTAGGCAACAGCTTCCTCGTGGCACTGGGTGTAGTAGTCCAAGAGGGGGAAGTACCGCAGTGTCTGATGGACATGACCTGTTGTCCAATAAACATGCAGGGTGAGCCGTGTATCCCCCACCTCTCTGGGATCAATGCCCAGGAATGAAATGATTTAACTGTTTTTAAAATGACCACCCAGCTGGGCCGGATGACACATCCCTATGCTCCCAGCACCTGGTGAAGGAAGGCAGGAGGATCAGGGGTTCAAGTTCACACCCACAACCTCAGTTCACCTGACCGATAATACATACTGTAGAATGTGGTCTTCACATGTAATTCCAATTGCTTCTTGACTTTTCTCTAATGCAGTGAATACCAATCGCACCTCTTCAAACGCCAACTGGAGCGGTTCATTGTCCCAGGCCACGATGCTGGGGTTTTCTATATACCTCCTTGTGAAGCCAGCAGCAATGAAGGGCACTAAAGACACCGCCGCTTTGTCCCCCGCTATGTACTACACCAACAATAACTGTGCTTTGTGGGAGTTTTGATGACCTGCTAGACCTGCACAGTGCATCTAGCTGTCAAGGATTTCTATCGTCTCTGATGGTGTCATGGAGTTTGTTCAGGAAATAGGTAAGGACAACCTGCACCTCCTCAGTGACTGTGCGCCTAAACGTGGCCTTTTCACATGTCCTGTAGAATCCATTACACTGGTTATCTTCTTTGGTAAACACTAAAAGTATCTGAAGATGGTCTCGATGAAATCTCATCAGGCCAGTTGCACATCGGTTGCTGATACCTTCGAGGTGCCGCTCTTGTGAGGCTGAGGCTCCATGATCCCGGCACAGCCGAAGCTGGGTGTAGTCGACGGCCACCATCTAGATCGCGCCCTCATCCTCACTGAGGACGCTTGCCTTTAATCTCAGCACTTGGGGTAGAGGCAGGTGGATCTCTAAGTTTGAGCAAGGCCAGCCTGGACTACAGAATGAGATTCAGGACAGCCAAAGATACACAGAGAAACCTTGTCTCAAAAAAAACAAAAAATAAAAATAAAAGAAATAGAATTTTTAAAAAGCCACATAAAGATGAAAAATACACAGAGAATCTGGATACTGTATGTTAATGTGTTGTCTTTCAATTATTTGACTGCTGAGGAAGGAGCAACAGCTCCTAAAAGACATTGGATTATAAATGCTGCTGGAATAATCCAACTGATATATTTTGAAAATGCCGTGACTTCAAAATTTAAGTCAAAAGATATATTACTTTGAAAAGAGGTTTGCTCTTGTTTCCACAGGTTGTGGAGGCCGTGGATTCAATTGTATGGACAGAAATTCATTCTGTGGATAAGGTTTGATCAAGGAAGACCCCTCCCAGAAAAATCTCCAATGAGAATGGATAACCCAGATGAACCAATGTTTCAGAGGACCTCTGTTGCAGTTTCTTCTGAGTTCTGCATCCAGAACAGCTTCAAGGCTGCTGGCTGAGATGATCAAGCCTCAAAGAGTATTCCAGTCAGGACTTGACCATAATCCTAAATTTTCCTTGGGCCCCCATAAGATTACGAGCACCCCCAATCAGCAGGAAGTAGCCTAAAAAACTATGTCCACATTCTCAAAAAATATGGATTATAGGTATTTGTCATTGTTTGGGGGGGTTGGTTACAAGTAATGGTAATGGTCAGGAAAAAAGCTAAATAAACGAAATTAGATTCAAGGTTCATGTTTTGAAAAAAAGGGGGGATATAGATATGATAGGATAAAAGGGTAGATCATTGAACCTACTCTGAAAAAAATGGGAAGATATAGATAAAAGGTAGACTATTGAATCTACTTTTAAAAAGCAACTGCTAGTTTTAAATGTTTTACATTAGATTGAACTTTTGTATATTGTATATAAATTTTGTATATTGATACAAATTTGAAATTAATTTTGTCACAACATACTATATATATTTATATATATATTTATATATTGTTCAAGGTATTGTACCTATATCACTCATTTAACAATGTAATGCAAATTTCTAGTTCTTGAAAATTATTATTACCAACTGCATAGGATAATAATACAAGATTAGTAATTAGTCATCTATTATTATATTTGAACTTATAGTCAAATAAGGTATGTTTTCAAAGTCAAAGATATATTTTAGATATAGACAGGTCATCTTCAAATACTTCTGAGATCTACAGAATATGGCATTTAAGATGTTTTAATAACCTAGGTTCTTTTTTATGTCAGTGAGACATGTCTGCTCCTGGCAGCACCAATCTACTTTAGAGAAGATAATGGCATCAAACAAACTCCACATGGAGTTTACTTTCTTTGTGGCAAAAGTAAGCCACTGGGCAAGAAAATGTCCTTCAACTGCTGACAGTATGCTGCCCTAACTAGCAGGACACAGAAGAAAGCGACTGCCAAACATTGTCAAGACAAGGAGAGACAGCCCTTCAGAATATTCTGCTTCACAGAAAAGTCTGTCAGATATGCTAGGCCTGTAGGCCAAAGATGGATGCCCCAACATAAGTAGAAGAACCTTGGGTGACTGTCCAGGCAGACAGCTGTTTCTGTCATTTCTCACATTTTTTGGAAGTCGCTTGCTTGTACTTCCTGCTTACTCAGTTAATGTTATTTCCTTCTCAGGTCTCTGAGGGAGTTGAAGACTTTATAGTTATCTTTTACCAGATGCAGAAAACAAGTTATGATAAAAAATAAGTTAGGTATCAGACTTTGGACTCACCAAGATAGGATAGATATGGAGTATTTTCTCTGAATTTATCAAATGCAAATGGACTGGACATTGTTGATGTATTTATCACCTGTATATATTGAATATAGTTATTGTACTTTATATAGTTTTTCTTATATTAGTTATAGCCCTCCCTTTTTAAATATTAGACAAAAAGGGGAAATGTAATGATGTTTCATTTGTATTTTAATAAGTAAAGCTTGCCTGAAGTTTGGAGACCAGAACAGCCACAGTGATCAACAGTGCAGACCAGGCAGTGGTGACTCACACCTTTAATCCCAGTAGCCGCACTAGTTTGCTATAGGAACTGGGTGGTAGTGGTGCACACCTTTAATCCCAGCCCTAGGGAGGAATATAAGATGCGAAGAGACAGCTCTTAGGCTCAGGCGCATTCTGAGATTGCTGAAGGCAGGGTCGCTATTTCAGACTGAGGTAGAGGGAAAAGCCAGTGGCTGGCTGTTTTGCTTTTCTGACTTTCAGGTTGTCTAATTTCTAATTTCTGTCTCTGGGTTTTTATTAATTGTGTTACAACCATCCTTCAAAACAAAAGCAAAAGCAAAAAACAAAAAGTAAAAACAAAAATGCCAAAACAAATAGCAAAACACAACCACAGTTTTCCAAAGCCCTCCCCAATTTTACATTCTTGGGGGAAGTGACATTTAAGCTGAGAACCTCAAAGATGGGAAGAGGTCAACAGGGAGAATTCTGTCTGACCCACTGGGCACAGCAGTGGAAGTGAGTGCTTGAGGTCCCACAAATGGGAAACACTGTAGAGGAAACTGGTAAGATCTGTGCTGAGGGCCCTGAAGGATGACAGGACCTGTGCTGTGCTGTGGGGTGGGGGGTGGAGTGCAAGCCACCGTTCAGGGTTCCAGGTTAGAGTGGGGCTAACTCGTATCTGAACCCCGACTTAGCCTGGAAGAAGCTGAGTGAATGTCTCAACTCTGGCTACGAGGTGGGAGTCAAGTTCCCTGTGGCAAACATTCTGAGGACCGCACTTACGGGTGGAAAAGTTCGTCAGACTGGTGTCGAGGCTGCCTCATGACTCCACAGGCAGCAAAATCCACTACCAGACTCCAGAGCCAGCCAGCGGGAATCTGACCAGAGCTGTCGCCACAGCCGCCAGCCCTGGCATAGATTGTCTAGGAGTACTAGTCTTGCCGTGACTGGCTATGTTATGCCCAAATCCACAAAGACCTGCAAAAGCCAACAAGGAAACCAAGAGTCCCGTATGTAAAAACAAAGAGCCTTCATTTTAATCAAGTTTGCAAACTCGGTCTCTCCACATATCCAAAGTATTGGAATAACTGGAGAGCCCCGAGCTCAGAATAGGGTTTTTATAGTTTTAAAGGTGGGGGTGAGGGGTTTCTGAGGTTTAGAACCCCTGGTTGGCTGATGTTTGTGTAGGGATGTCCTGGTGAATGTGCACTGGCAGGTGTGTCTATCTAGTGGTTGGAATGCCAGGCATTTCCTTTGAATGGTCTGTTCTTGGGTGGGGATCGGGTAATCTTAGCTTGTGGTTCCTCCTGCAGCCCAGCATTGTCCCAGGGTAAACGATTGAGACTCCAGCCTCCATTGAAATTCACCAGTGGCCAGAATCCCAGGTGATAATGTTTGGAAGTAAAGAACTTCCTTTGGGTGACCTGCCCAGACTTAGCTTATCATGGCTGCCCCCACGCTACAGCCCAGGTACAGCCAGCCACATAGGGCTAGGTGTGGGGAGCAGCGTAGGCTCCCTTGCCCTCTCAGGCCCCCTTGCCCTCTCAGGCCCCCCCACACCAGCACCTCCACCCCAACAACCCCAAAGGCTCCATCATTTGGGAGTAGTTTTGGATCTTTTTGTAGTCATCACCACTGGTGACAGGTGACAGAATTCATTCTCCAGCCCTCTCCCTCACTATGTAGTATGAGGCAGAAAGCCCCAGTCCTCTCTAGTCCTACCTGGGTCTTTCTGGTGACCGGGACCTGTCCTGGAACTACTCCCAAGGGCTGCCAGCCCCCAATGACCCCATCCACACACAGAAGTTCCAAATACAAGCCAGCTCTCATCGCACACTCCAAGAACGGGTGAGTCCTGGGCACCCTGGTGGGCACCAGAGCACGCTGGCGTGCGGCATGTGTGGGTATACTGTGTGAGCGCATGCAAGGGGCAGACGCTCAGTTGGACCCTAGGGCTTTAAACTAGACTTTGTGGTTCCACTAGTCCCTCTGCTGCCAACGCTTTTCCTTCTCAGGACCCTGCCACCCTCACCGACCCAGCCACTCAGGCAAAGAGAACTGCCTGGGGGAAACCAGGCTGCTGGCAGGGCATCCACTGGCACTGGAGGCTCCTGGGTGCGGGCTCCTGACCGAGCCTCCTTTCTGTTTGGGCCGGGAGGCCTCTGCACGACAGCAGGTTGGTCACTTGTGCTCTTTGCACCGCACAAAAGGACAGACAGAACCAGACTCTTTTGGACTCATCCAAGAGGCCCAAAATTCTAAAGGAGCTGCCAGGGCCAGAAAAAGAAAGCCAGCTTCCTCCCAGCCTGTTTAGTCTCCCCTCATCCCTTCTCCCTCCTCCTTCCCCTCCACTCCCCTCTTCTTTTCTCTCTTCTCCCAAACCCCATCCCCCGAGACACTCTGTGGTGGAGTCTAGAAGATCCTAACATTCAGGAGTCCCCTCAGCAGCCTGCCCCATTCCAGCACCTTGGTTCGATCAGGTCTGTCAGGAAGAGCCGAGGTTCAGGACTTACTCTTCCCTGGAATATTAATGGTACCGTCTGGAGAGCCAGGGCGAGCTGGGCAGCAATCCGCCTTTATTACCAAGGCAGTGCCAGCTGGGGCGGTGCCCCCCCCAAGTCCCAGCTGGTTGGCCTGCATCGTCAGCCCAGCCATAGCAAAAGGGGAGAAGGCAGCCCCAGGCCAGGGTGGGTGTGACAGAAGAAGGGGCTTGGAGGAGTTAGGAGCCTCCTGACATACCCCACCCTCCTGCCTCTTTAGGAAGTCGCTCCTGGGCTGCAAACTCTCCCTTTGGTCTGTCCCTGTCACAGGCACCTGCCCTCTCTGTAACTGTCTGGCCTGATGCTTCACTGCCTTGGCAACACTATAAAGTCTCCTGGGGAAAGCCAACCATCCTGATGTCCTGGCCACCCAGGACCCCTCACCTCACCTGCTCACCCAGGTGAGGTGCTGTCTGTGGGCCAGGCAGATTTCATGCGTATACCCACGCTATGAGTCAACTCTGGGCAGGTTTATGGTGGAAGAAACCGAGACAGAGGTGGAATGACTTGCTTAGGCACACAGGGAGCAGAGGCTGCAGCAGGCTCCTGGGGAAGGGAAAGGCCCAGGAGATGACAGGACGCCTGTGGCCCGGCTCTTTTTCCCAAGAGCAAACACTGTGGAAGCCATGAAGGAAGCAAGTAACATGGAGGCTCAGAGGGTTCACTCTCTATCCTTGCCTGGGGGTTTTCAGAGGCTTTATCTATGCCCAGGTTATTTGTGGGGAAACAGAGTCTAGGCATACTGAGGCAGCTTCTCAGGCCACTGTGGTTATGAGCGGGGGATGAGAATAGGTGTTGCCTCCAAGCCTGGCTGTGATGTGTGTGTGTTCACGTGAATGCCAGAGAGCATGTCAGCCACAAGAGTGCAGAATATGTAAAAGCATATGTGTGTTTGCAAGGGGTGGGGGAAATGTTTGCTTTGAGCCCACCTGGGTGCCAGCCTGAACCTGCTCCCAGGCCTCTGAGGATAACACCTGCTTGGGAAGCAAAGTGAACAAATTGCATGGGCCATGGACTCTGAATAACCTCGGGGAGGGCACACAATTTAGTCACCTTTACTCCACTGAATTATTTAAGCCGTCATGGGAATGGGTTATGAAGCTGAGATTAACCACTGGCACTGTGGCTGTGCACAATGCATGTTTTTCCTTTTTCGTTCGCCAAATTGAATTAAAGTTGTTCACAATCAATTGGTTCTGATTCCCCCACAGTGAAATGAGGCATTTGCCTCGGGCCACATTTCACTCACTGCAATGAGACCTCCAGGCCAGAGGGGGCACAGCAGTCCCTCTACTCAGCCACACTCGGCACCCTGACCCCTAAGGAAGGTCACTCTCCTCCCCCAAGCCTTGCAGATTGAATGAGTGGCCTGTGCCGACACCATCACTGTCAGAGAACAGCAGTGCCCATTGGTGTCCGTTGGTGAGGACACCCTCTGCCTCAGGCCTGGACTCACTAGCCTGGGCTAAGAGGTAAAGAGACCTGCCTCAGGAGACAGGTGGTAAAGGTCAGCCACAAGCATGATGGAGGAACCACCCCAAAGCCACTGTCACCCCAGGTGAGTATCCTTTACTATCTGGCCAGAGTCCTGCTCCCCACGCTGCTGCAAGTCCCGCTGCAGTGTTGGAAGGGTGGTGACATGGTCCTGTCACGGCTGCTGCAGTGTTGGAAGGGTGGTGACGTGGTCCTGTCACTGGCTGCTGCAGTGTTGGAAGTGCTGAAAAAAACCACCTTTGCCTTCTCCGTTCTCTTTTCCCTCCTCAACCGTGATAACCAGAGTCACAGCTACCACCTTGTGACCATGAGGATGTCAAGAGCAGGAAACAGATCACAGTCCCTGGTTGACATCTTTAGTTGCCATACTCATTCGGAAATGCTGTGTCTGGACTTCTGATTGGACTATCCACGAAGAAACCTGCTGTGTCTTGACTTCTGATTGGGCTAGCTATGGAGAGCCATGCTGTACCCAGACTTCTGACTGGACTAGGCAAGGAGAACCCACCCATGTCAAAGCCTCAGCCTGACATTCTCATTTCTCTCTAGGCTTTCCTAGCTGATCAGATTCAGACACAAGCAGTGTGACTCCAGTGCCCCTTCGCAGTTTGCTTCTATCACCGCGAAGGTTCTTAGCGTAGTTCACACCACCTTTTCTAAAAAAAAAAAAAAAAACTTTTGAACTGACAGCTGGTGACGTACACCTGTAATCCCCGCACTAGGAATTGCCAAGAGTTCAAAGCAAGCCTGCATAGGCTATGAACTACATGTCCAGACCACACCTCTAAAAAGATAATGCTTTTAGTTTTAGGGGCTTGATGTCTTGGCAAAGAGCTTGTCACACAAACAAGGACCTTTTGGATCTCAAGCACTTTGAAAGGCTAAGCTAGAGAGAGGCCTTAGTGGTTGAGGATGCTTCCTGCTCTTCCGGAGGACCAGAGTTTGGTTCCCAACGTCCACGTCAGTTGGCCACAACTGTAACTCCAGCTCCAGGTGCTATGACACCCTCTTAGCATCCTTGAGTACCCGTGCACATGTGGCACAGAGTCACAAGCACACATACAGGCACATTTTTAAATTATAAATATCTTTTTAAAAAGGGCCAAGCATGTTGGCATGTGCTTGTAATCCTAGTGCTGGGGCTGGAGAGGAGGTATCTGGGGTGCAGGGTGGGGGGGGGCAGGTGGGTTCCTGGAACTTGCTGGCTAGCCAGTCTAGCTGAAATTGATGAGTTTCCGGTTCAGTTTTGAGAAGCTGTAAAGATACATTTCTCTGGCCTTCATGTGCACATACACACATATTCATATATTCACATGTGTACACACACAAGAACACCCCACAAGACAGCACCTGAGGAAGACATAAAAGTTCTCTGGCCTCCACATATACCTACATGTCTGTGCACATGTTCATGTGTGCACACCTCACATACATACACACCAAAAAAGAACAGTCTTAGGTTTATATCACACAGTGGTTTGAATGAGAATGGCCCCCATAAACTCATATGCTTGATTGCTTCATCCCCTATTGGTAGGACCATTTAGGAAGGATTAGGAGGTGTGGCCTTGTTGGAGGTGTGCCACTGGAGGTGGGCTTTGGGTTCAGAAACCCACTCATTCCCGCTAGCTTTCTCTGCTTCCATCTTGCAGGACAGATGTAAGCTCTCAGCTACTGCTCCAGTGCCATGGGTCCCCGCCATGACAGTCATGAACTCACCCTGTGAAACCGTAAGCAAGCCCCTATTAAGCGCTTTCTTTTAGAAGTTGCCTTGGTCATGGTCTCTATTCACAGTGACAAACAGTGACTAAGATGTCAAAATTGAGGTATGGTCTATTTCCCACAGACTTCCTGCCCCTCCCCCACCCCCAAAGCCCTGGCCAGATGGCAGGATGCTACACAGATCCATCATCAACACCCAAGGTGCTTGCTTGCTCCGGGTTTAACTTTGGTGGGATCCCTTCTAGGTGGGACCGATGTGCCATTGTGGCATCTGGTGTGTTGCTGTCCTGGACTCCCCCACACTCTGCTTACTCACCTTCAATCCCAGCCCCTTCCTGCCAGTCCCCTTTTTTAACTGTCTCCATGCTTTTAACTTTTTACATCCCTGAGCTCTTTCTGACTCCAGATATCCTGTCACATGTTGTGTGTGAGCTACAGTCTCCAGGAATGCAGTCCATAGTGGCGGGGAAGTCACCCGAGCAGGAGCTTGTTCACGTCTGGGTGGATCAGGAAGCTGACAGTGGACAGGAAGTGGACTGGCCTATGAACTTCACAGCCTGCCTCTCCAGTGACCTACTTCCTTCAAGTTCCACAACTTTCCTAAACAGCCACTGCTGTGGGAGCTCCTTCCATTCCTGAAGCCAATAGCCTTTAAGATACCAGCCCTCTTGGGCGTGGTCTCTTACACTATAAATGCAGCTGTAAAGCCTGCACTTGCTCTCTTGCTTCCAGCTCTCACTTCTGGCTGCTAGACTCTGTTCCTGTTCCCTGTTCGTGCAAAGGACTGTAATCTAGGATAGTGATCTGTGAGTCTCCCCTAAATAAATAACCCTTTATTATCTGTAATTCTGAACTAGTGTGGGATTATTTTGTATCTTCCTCCATCAAGCCACCAGCGTGGGCCAGGTTCAAACACGGTGGCCCATGGGGAGACATCTTATATGCAAACTGTAACCTCTTGACAGCTTTTTTTTTTTCTGCAGAGTATTCCATTGTCTAGACATAGCACAGCTATTTTGATATTTTATCCACCTCCTCACAGGACGGTCTTGCTTCCAGGTTCAGTGGCTCTGAGTAGTGCTGGTGTAAACATGGTGCGCCGGCCTCGCTGTGGGAGCATTTCCAGCTCCTTTGGCTGAAAGTGGCTGCTGCATCATTGACGAGTCTCCTAAAGTGGCCGTGCCATCTGGCACCCCAGAAGCAGAGGGTGAGCCTCTTCAGCACTAGGGCACTCACGCTCTTCCACCCAACCCCCCACTGAAAGGCCACTTGTCCCCACTGCCACAGCAGCTGTCTGAACCCAGCATGTGGTCCCTTAAATGGGACCTGACCAATGTCCAAGCCAGTCAAATCCTTCTAGGACAAGAACCAAGCTTAGGATTTGATCTTATGCATGGGACATGGGGATATGCTGCCCACATCCATGGGAGGAAATAAGGACATATACCCAGCTGCTCTGACTCAGTCCTTTGGGAGGCTGCCTCGACTGAGGCCACCACTTCACCCAAAGCCTCTTTCAGGGACTCCAAAGGCTAATAACTAATAGGAAGGGCTCATGAAAGCCTGGTCTCTATCACGATACCAGGAACTGTGGTGAGATCTGGGCACTTGGAGATGACACCACACACGACACCCACTTTGTCCTGCATCCTTGCCTTCCCTGCACAGGTGTGAGCATGAAGCAGTCTCACAGGAGGCTACAACTCAGCCTGCTATCTAAGGGCTCAGCTCAGACACCAGGCACTGGAGCATGTGGTCTGCAGAGTGGCAGAGACCTATACTGTAGGAAGATGGAAGTGTGGGGGCCAGGTGGCTCCAGGCAGGGTACATGGAGATTCCCAGGTTCCCCCTGGTGACTAGCCAGCTCCTCCCAGCCCTCGGGTTCTGATGTTGCTGCTGAAACCTTTTGGTGGAGCTATGTCTCCCACCACAATGGTCTTTGAACATAGCTACCCTGTGCTGAATAAGACTGAAGTCTGGAGGGAAGGGCCACTTCCAACACTGCAGCAGCCGTGACAGGACCACGTCACCACCCTTCCAACACTGCAGCAGCCGTGACAGGACCACGTCACCACCCTTCCAACACTGCAGCAGCCGTGACAGGACCACGTCACCACCCTTCCAACACTGCAGCAGCCAGTGACAGGACCACGTCACCACCCTTCCAACACTGCAGCAGCCGTGACAGGACCACGTCACCACCCTTCCAACACTGCAGCAGCTGTGACAGGACCACGTCACCACCCTTCCAACACTGCAGCAGCCGTGACAGGACCACGTCACCACCCTTCCAACACTGCAGCAGCCAGTGACAGGACCACGTCATCATCCCTGGTTTCTGCAGCCAGTGGCTACCGAAGACAACTGTGTCCCAGCAAGTGTGTCATTTTGGAGTTGGAACTATAAACAAGTAAACGGAATCTCCTTTGTCATTGAGCTCATAGCCCAGTGACAAAGAGATAGGAAACAGACAATCAATTTTAAGACCAGTGCAATGGCCCCACTAGAGCAGCACCTACCCAGGCTAGAGACTGACGGAACCTACCCAGAGGAGGGGACACCATGGCAAGGCCTGCAAGGAGGCAGAGTCCTCCAGGACAAGAGCCAGAGTGTGTGCAAGGGCTCACAACAGAAAGGGAACAAATGACCCATAGAACTTATACTAGAGTTTTATCTGCTTAGCATCTTTTCTGTAGTCCCTGGCTTTCCTGGTCCAGGGGCATGGCCAACCACAGGGACACAACTTTTTCCTTTACCCTGAGGTTAGGACCCCCTGTGGCTCAGTCAGAGCTCCTGAGAGCCAGGATCTCTGGTGGAGACACAGAGATTTAAGGTGGTAAGAACTGAGGTGTCGTATGGCCCCATCCTAGAAGAGACAGTTCTCGCCGCCACCTCCATTGTGCTCAGTCTCATCCTGAGACTCAGGACCTAGTCTCACTTCTGCGCGGTGGCCTGCTTCTCTAGCTCCTCAGTATATCCATCTTCTTGGGTGGCTTTCTCAGAGCCAAGTTTTGGTGTTTGTAATCAAATAATCCTGATGTGGAAACTGGTACCAGGAGTGGGATCCACGCAAAACCCTGAGGGATACAGGAGCCACCTGGGACAAAAATAATGGGCTCAGGTTTATATTACCGGGTAGGAAGTGGTTGCCAATGATGCATGGTTGCAAAATAGTCATGTTATATCTCCCGTCACCTGGAAATAGGTGACAGCCAAAGTGAGAGTCAGTAGCAGTGGCCATGGGCCAATTTATTTATTTATTTTTTAAATATTTATTTATTATGTATACAATATTCTGTCTGTGTGTATGTCTGCAGGCCAGAAGAGGGCACCAGACCTCATTACAGATGGTTGTGAGCCACCATGTGGTTGCTGGGAATCGAACTCAGGACCTTTGGAAGAACAGGCAATGCTCTTAACCTCTGAGCCATCTCTCCAGCCCCCATGGGCCAATTTATAAAGGATGAGAAATCTGTTTCCACTGAACACTGTATAATTTAAAGCAAAAGAAAATGAGGGGCACAAATCAATGTTCACCTCAAGGCACAGAAAGAAATTCAAGGCCATTACATAGCTACGCTGAGTGAGTCTTTTATTGTACATAGCCATGGAGTTGAAATTGCACATGACTGAACTTAGAGAGGTTTTTGAAGCTACTGAACACAGTGCTGGTTGGATTTGTAGCCTCACTAGGTCCCTTCTGTGACAGGGAGGAAACAGGCCAGGAAATGCTAATATCCTATCACATTTATGCTAAGTGGGAACCCTCGGGTTCCTCACTGCTCCACCTCCAGCTTCCACGTGATGCACTAACCTCTCATGACTTCTTACAGAATATTCAGGATCTGGACTCAATTCAGTGTGGTCCACTTGTGAAAATGCTGACTTGGAATGGGGAAAATAAGAATTGTACTCAAAGCGGCAAAGCTGGTGTGGTGGCACACACTTTCAGCCACAGCACTCAGAAACAGAAGCAGACAAATCTCTGTGGGTTCAAAGCCAGCCTGATTGACATAGCCAGTTCTGGGACAGCCAAGGCTACACAGTGAGAGCCTGCCTCAAAAAAATCACTAAGATTTGCTGATGAGCCTGGGATGGGCATAGCCATCTCGGTCAAGGTGGTAAGACAACTGTGAACTTGGATGTTTATCAATAATGGTGTAGTAACAAGAAATGTCATGTTCAGGGTATCCTCTTGGGCAGCTGGCAGACGCTTCGACACTGCAGAAGTTGCTAGGGTGAACCAGAACCAAATAATGATCTGTGATAATTGGCAAAAAGGGACCAGAAAATCCTTGGCACTGTGACATAAATAAAGTCAAAAAGTCAGAGCTGGGACTGCTCGAAGGGTCTGCCAGGCCATGTCTATCAGAGGCCATCACCTCCTCCTCACTTAGAGGATGCTAGCCGCGGTGAGAGCATGCATCCTGCCTTGGCCTTTTGAAGGTTAGATACTTGAGAGAGAAATGCAGCACACAGGTGAGATGCTGCCCCCACTGGAGTCACAGGTGTGTCAGAGTAAAAAGCATCTGTAAAGGAAAACGTGGATGAGGCAGAGGCTGTGTCAGCACCAGGCCTCGACACTGAAGGACAGGGGAGAAAGGCCGAGGGGAGACGGGAGGAGGAGAGGGGGTGATGGAAGCCAGGCAAGTGTAAGATCTCGTAAGGCTTTGTAAACGTATCAGCCAGGCCTCAGGGAAGCCCTGAGCCACAGGGAAGGAGTCTGAACCCCACGTAGGACTTGGTCATCAGTAGGCACCTGGGTGACGACACGCACGGGACGTGTGGTCCTTCACCTGGGTGACGACACGCACGGGAAGTGTGGCCCTTCACCTGGGTGACAACATGCATGGGACGTGGGCGACTGGATGGTCATCTATGCTATCTCTGTCCCATCAGGAACTGGACTGCTGCTGGGCCATGGAGGGCAGCCTGGCACCCAATTGCTCAGACACCCCCCATATGACCTCCCCGTGTGGTTACCCTTGAGGTAAGGGGAATAGAAAACCCTCAGGTTTCCCAGCCACAGCACCATGGCCTATTAGGAAGCAGCAGGAAGCCAGGTGTGACTCTAGAACTACAGGTACTATAGTCTAGACGTGACCGCCTGCTCCTAGGGACCAGTGAACTGAGTGTCAGGGCCAAAACCACACAAATGTCTCCATGACAGTTCCGACCCATGGGTGGCCAGTGTGGAGCAGGAGCAGCAAGGTCATCATGGGGGCAGATCACCCCCACGCCCCACCACTGCCCTCCAGCAGTGGCTCATCCCGCGAGCTTCAGCCACTGTGCTCCATGTCTGCTTGATGGTCTGGAAAATGGAAAGTGTGACAGAAAGCGTCAGGAGTGGTTTTGCTTACACCTGGGCTGGAGGTAGGGCAGGTTCCTGGCCTGTGGGCTCCTCCTGCAGTCTGAGTCAACTCCCTTGCCCTTGGATTTAATTCGGTAAAGGTTTCTGCTCGGAGCAGAGGCTCCCTAACTACCCCTGGAGTCATTCTGACCTGGGCATCTTGTCCCCCTCCGGATCACAAAGTTGGCTGGGTGCTATGGGGTGCTGCTGCCCAGCGCTGCAGGAGAGCATATGACCTCCACTGCAGCCTGGGAAAATGTTCACATTCAAAGTGCAATGCTGTCTCTATTGAACCCAGGCAGCTTTCACAGCATCGGGAAGCCAAAGATCACAAGCTGAGCCCTGAGAAATCCAGGGCCATCTATCAACAGCAACACAATGAGAGTCTGGGTAATCACTTGTCTGGCTCATTGTCAAGACAAGTTACCTGAAAGAAGTGACTTACAGGGGAAGGGCCCATTCTGGCTCCATGAGTACAGTTCAGCCTGGTGGGGAAGGCGTGAAGGCAGGAGTGTGAGTCAACTGGTCACATGGCACCCACAGCCAGCTGGACACAGGTACCCACAGCCAGCTGGTCACATGACGCCCACTGTTAGCTGGTCACAGACACCCACTGTTAGCTGGTCACATGATACCCACTGTTAGCTGGTCACATGGCACCCACTGTTAGCTGATCACAGACACCCACAGCCAGCAGACAGGGATGAGTCTTGGTGTTTAGCTCACTTTCTTCTTGCTCAGTCTAGGATCCCGTGGGCTGATCCACCCATATTTGGGGTGGGTCTTCCCTCCTCAGTTAAAACTTGTTGGAAACAGAATCACCATGGAAACGCACCTCTGGGGGTGTCCTTGAGGCTAATCTCAGGGAAACTGATAAGATTTGCTGTAACAGGATCTGACAAAATGGAAGTCATCAGTGGGCTACAGAGAGAACTGATCTGTGAGAGAAACAGGGATCCAGTTGAGGACCCAAAGTCTTGGAGAGGATCCTGAGGGTCCAGTGGACTATCGCCTACTGGAATGTTCTCTTCATGGCCAGGAAATTAGCAGGAGTATGTTAGGGGGAGGACTTGCTTGGAATTTGAAAGTAGTCTTGGATCATAAAACAGAGTCCCTGTGGGTTTCCTGCTTTTGGTAAATAAAAATAGCTTCAGACTTGAGGAAGCAGATCTCTGAGGATCAGGGGGTGTGGTGAGAGCCAGATTCATGCCTGAGGCCGGGAGACAGAGCTATCCAAAGTGCAGGGTGGGAGGGGGCTGGCCCCCCAGTAGGTTTGAAGTGTGGACACGGCCCGACAAGCAGCAGGCTACAAACGGGCGCAGGAAGCAAGGGCCAGCAGGCTTGCCCGGTGTGGGGCTGGAGTGAGAAGGCCCGCGTGAGTTCTGGCATTTGGGTATTTGATCTCCAGTTGGTGGCACTATTTGGGGAGGGTTGAGAGGTGTGGCCTTGCTTGAGGAAGTAGATCACTGGGGGTGTGCCTTGAGTTTTCTAAGCCACAGCTCTGTTGCCGGTTCACTATCTTGGCTTCCTGGGAGGGATTCAAGATGTGAGCTCCCAGTTCCAGCCCCAGCTGTCTGTCCGCCCCAGCTGTCTGTCCGCCCCAGCTGTCTGCCCGCCCCAGCTGTCTGCCATCTCCATTCAGCTATCATGGACACTAACCCTCTGGATTCATAAGCCACAATAAACTCTTTTCTAAGTTGACCTGGTCATGGTGTCTACCACAGCAACAGAAAGGTGACTGAGACACCTGCCCATACGGCCAGAGTCATGGTCCATAGTCCTACATTTTGCTGAATATGATTAAACATCTATTTCTCTCTCTCTCTCTCTCTCTCTCTCTCTCTCTCTCTCTCTCTCTCTCTCTCTCTCTGCATCTAGGTCATGTGTATGGGGTGCCTATAGCAACTAAAGGAGGGTGTTGGATCCCCTGAAGCTGGAGTTCAATTCAGGTGGCTGTGAGCACCCAGTGTGGGTGCTGAGCACCAACCACACTCTGGTCCTTTGTGAAAGCGAGCGGTATGTGCTCTTAACTACTGAGCGGGCCCAAAGACTCCGATTCCGGCCATGTTTCTGGTTTTTGTCTCCCTGGGTGTTCCCACTGGGATGAAGAAGGGTATGCGTGTGGAAGTGTGCCTACCAGGGAAGCAGGGGAGGGGCTGTCCCAAAGCAAATGTTCTGCCAACCCTTAGGTCCACTTTTTCCCTAAGCCTCTAGTCCTCTGGACAGTGGGGGCATAGAGTTCTCCCCTAGTAACAAACTGGGAAGCAAGTTCTCAGAAATTACGGGCCTTTCCTCTGGTGCCTCCATTGTGACTCTACCCTGTGAAGTATTTTATCTTTTTTCTTTTATTTTATTTTAAGGCAGAATCTAATGTATCCTGGGCTGGCCTTGTACTCTCTAAGCAGCTGAGGATGACCTTGAACTTCTGATCCTCCTGCTCCTGCTTCCTGAGTCCTGGCATCCCCGGCTGCTCCTCCACACCGGTTTCATGCAGAGCTGGGGATGGAAGCAGACTCACACCACAGACAAGCAGTCTACCCTCTGAGCATCAACCCACTTTAGACAACTCTGGTCTCCTCATCTGTCATGAAACCCACTAATTAAGGTTTCTTAAATCAGAGGTATTTCTGATTTCAGGGAAAATCTTGTGGACGGAGGCTGACCGTGGAGGTCGTAGGCCTGTGGCTCCATCTGGATCACACCAGATTTGAACAGACCACTGAGCCTTGCCACGACGCGCAGAGCACGGGGCGGGGCATTTCCTCTTCCTTTAAAAAGTATTTATTTTAATCCTGTATATGTGTGTTTTGCCTACTTGTATGTATGCAGGCCATGTGCATGCCAAGCCCATGGAGGTCAGAAGAGGGGGATCAGATCCACTGGAACTGGAGTTACAGACGGTTGTGAGCCACCATATGGGTGCTGGGACCTGAACCCAGGTCCTTTGCAAGATAAACAAATTCAATTAGATCACAGTTCTGTGAAATCTTTCCCCTGCCCCCATCACTCCCTTCCTCTCCCTTCACTTTGCCCCAAAGGTCTTGTTCTCTTCTCTAACTCCATCGCCCCTGTGGGCTCACAGAGGCCCGGCCTGGAACTGACACTCTCAGGGCTGCTGGCTCTGCCCTCCTCTGTGGACAGAGAAACCTCAGTTCCCTGTCAACCCCAAGGCCAGGGCCTTTGACTTTGGGCAGCTGTTGATTGTGTACATAGCTGTGTTTGCCTTGTTCAATGGCAATGTTTTCCCTGTGTCTGAGAAATTGGCTGTCACGGCCTGGGATTGAATTCTTGGTAATTTTTTCATTAAAATTAATGAAAATATTTCTTCACTTAATGGCTTTTCATTTAGGGGCAGGACTTTCAGGGATTAATGGGCTTGTGGCATGAGGAACAGGTGCTCACTCAGGCTTTATTGAGCATTGCCCTCCCCGCTGCTCCCTGGAGGCAGCTCTGTCTCCAGCAGGGTCCCTCGGGCCCTCATCTGACCGACCCCTGATGTCAGGAGGGAATCTGTGTTCTTCTGTCAGGAAAGAGAGGTAATGAGGGCAGGATGGGATATTCTCTATGGAATGTTCCACCCTCAGGGGCCTCTGGCATAGACACACACATGCGCACACACACATGCACGCGTGCACGCTCACACACACACACACACACGCGCAGACACACATGCACGCTACACACACACACACGCAGACACACATGCAATCCCTTCAGGCCTTACCCCAGTCCATCCCTTCTTATTCCAGACCACAGGCACAGGCTTTGCCAAATCTACAGGACAAGGAGTCTTGGCAGAGGGAAGGGTAGATGCTGGGACCCAAAGGAAGCAAGGTGGGTCAAGTAGGACAGGGTCAGGAGGGCAGGCGAGACTCGGGGTGGGCTCCCTGTGTGGTGGAGGGCAGGACTTCTGGTTATGTTGGGTGGGTGCCACATGCAGTGGGAAGTCAGAGAGAGCAAATAGCTCAGGTTAGAAAGGGAACCTGGATAGAGGGGAGCAGGACCTAGAGACCAAGATGACACTGAGCTGGGGATGCAGCTGGTGGCTGGGGGCCTAACACAGTCCTTCCCGTGTTATTCCTTTGGGAGTTAACTGTAAACCTGATGCGGACTGGTGACTCTGTCAACCTTGTGTTAACCAAGTTTTCTGTCAAAATATCAGAGGTGCACTTATTGGCTCAAGTTGACGAAAAGCTTCAGGCACGGCTGGATCCAGGTGTCTAGCTCCACTTCCAGCCCAGTCTTCCTTCTGTGAGCTGGAAAGCTGCCGCAGAAGGGCTCCCCTCTCCAGCACACCGTGTAGATGGACTGCAGTCTGAAGCCTGGTGTCCACACAGAGCCAGGAGCAAGGCTAACCTCGTGGATTCCATATGCTGAGAAGAAAAGCCAGGGCGCTGCCTCCCACAGGAGGCCAGGAGGTAGGGCCCCAATATAATGCCCCCAAACAAGGACATGTTGGATGGATGGATGGATGGATGGATGGATGGATGGATGGATGGATGGATGGATGGACACACAGAGAGAGCTAAGCTCTTTGAGAAGGCTAAAGCACAGCACCGCACCCAGGGACTTTTCTCAGTGACAGCATGAGGGTCTCAGGAGGAGAGTGAGCTGTCGGGTGGCAGCTGGGGGCTGCAGTGTGTGGGCTTGGAGGAAACCAGATGGGAGAGCAGGGGCCCTGTGGCTGACGCAGTTACCTCTCCAGGAAAGGGCTAGGGTGCTCTGGAGGAGAAGAGGGGAACACAGAGCCTCTGTCCTAGGAGAGAGCACACTCACTCACCTGCAGGTCCTTGGGTGGCTTTGTCCCCAGTACCTGGCCTGGGTAGATGCTAAATGATGACAAGAAAGGTAGGTGGGGCCACCCTTTCCAGGAGCCTCCCTCTGGAACTGCAAGGTATATATCCACAGGACAGGAGCATGGACCAACTCTGGTCCCAGCATCCTCAACTCCTCCCTGGGCTAACTATCTCCACAGCCACCTGTGGAGGCTTCTGTCAGGGTACCGGTGACACTGTGCAACCCTGTCTAGTCTGTCCCTTCTGGGGCCACAGTTCTTCCAGGGCAAACAGATCACAGTGTGTGCTCCCAAATGGCTGCATGGCATCCCCAGAGCTGCACAGGGTCAGTGTCCCTCTGTGCAGTGAGTGTGCACACATGGGCACATGTGTGTTCATGGGCCTGACTGCGTGTGTACCTGCGTGTGTACGTGTATTCTTGTGTAGCTGTGTGCATTTGTGCCCTTTGTGCGTTTGGCTTCCTGTTTGTCTCCAGGGTAGTCTGTTTTGAGTCCTGGTTGGCAGGAGGGGGACAGGGAAGCCTGGGGAGGGGCTGGCTCCTTCTCTGCCTTTGCTGACAGGTGTTGGCAGCTTATCTAACTGTGATAATGAAGAGAAGGGGGCCACTAATTCCTTCTCGCTTTATTGAATCCACCAATCCCTCACAGCCTCGGGGGCTGAGAGGGGCTGATTAAAAGACACTTCAGCACTCCGGTTATTGCCAATTAACAGACTGCAATATAAACAATTAATAGAGCTATGGTGGGAGGTAGAGGGAGGGGTACCATCTCCCACAGGGCACATGGACTGGCTCCTAGGACAGCCTGCAGGGTGGTGGGCAGAGGTAGCAGATGCCAGAGACATAAAGGGTGAGAGCCGGGGGCCACCATCTGCAGACCTGCAGCGGGAGGGCTGTCCCTGCTCCCTTGACATCAGCAAGGATGTGCCAGGCACACCTGATGAGCGCTTTCCTTGCTGTGTGGTCCGTGCTCTTCCCCAACTCGCCCTTGGGCAGATAGCAGCCACCCAGCCTGGTGACTGTCCACTGATCTGAGGCTCAGAGGCCGTCACCAGCCACCATGCCTCTTAGGACAGACACTGCAGCTCTGTTTCCCGAGCCAGACTCCCCTCCCCATCCACTGTGGCCTCTGCTGAGGACAACTCCAGGAGACTGAAAAGCTTCACCATGTCCCTCCACACGTCAGATGCCACCAAGACCACTCTCCTGAAACCCTCGGTGACCTGAGTGGGAGACATGATGCAAAGAGACACTCACGCTAGGATAGGCCTGAAGAACGTTCCCATAACCAGCAAGCAGATGGTGACCTGCCCTTGACTCTAGAACCCTGACTCCAGAAGCCACGGTGCTCCAGGCCAGGAGGCCTCAGCCTCAGTCTGAGAAGGACCAGAGAGTGTCTGAGCCTGCACACCCTCCAACCCCGCGCTGCTGAGCAATTATGAGAGCAACTGCAGATGCCTGGCATGAAATGAGCAAGGCCATGTGCCAATAAAACTTTATTTATGGCTCTGTGAGCCAAATTTCATACAACTTCGCAAATACTCAGTGGAATTCTCTGTCACCTACTCAAAAATATAAAAGCCATTCTCAGCTCCAGAACTGTACAAAACTGAGTGAGAGTAGGCTGTGGCCACAGGCATGGCTCAGACGTGAGGTCTGGGCCTGTGGGACTTGGTAACGCTCCTGGGCTGTGGCTTCTTATGGAAGGGGAGTCAAAAGTTCCCTCATGGAACTCCATGCTGGAAAGAACCCAGTGGCCAAGCAGCAAGGCCCATAGGGGATGGAGAGACAGCTGAGACGTTGGGTCCTGTCAGAGGCCCAGACCAAGCAAAATAGCAGCTCCTGAGACGGCTCCTGACACTCCTGAGGGACACGGCTATGTTTGCTGCTTGGGACTTTCCCTGTTTAAAATTTTGTATTTTATGTGCCTATGTATATAGGTGCATGTGTGTGCATGTACTCACACATGTGTGGACATGCCCTTCCTCAGCAGCTGTTCACGTCCATGTTTATTTGAGATAGGGTCTCACTGTGAAGCCCAGGCTAGCCTGGAACTCACTATGTGGAGTAGGCTGACCTAGAAGTCACAGAGATCTGCCTATCTCTGCCTTTCATAAAGGTGGGCCCCACCATGTCCAACCTCACCTCGGGTTTTTAGGTTGGGTCTCTCATTGGCCAGAACTGGACTGAAAGCAAGGCCAGGGTACACCAGCCTCTGCCACCCTGTTTCAGGTGGGTTCTGGTGATAAAATGCAGGTTCTCATGCTTTTATGGCAAACATTTCAATAATTGAGCTGTCTCCCCACCCCTGCCCTGGGACGTCTAAGCAAACCTAAGAGGAATAAGTGCAGGGAAGTGACAGAGGGTCTCTGCGACTCCTTTGTGCCTCATTCAGTCCACAAGCTTGTTCCTCCAGCTGAGCCTTGAGTTTGAGACTAAGGCTCCTGATCTTGCAGCTGTCCCTGGAGGAGGGAAGCGTTGTCGTGGATGGTCGAAGATGTCTCCGAGCCTCCTGAGAAATGGACACAGAGATGTCCGTGACAGCAGAGCAGAGAAAGTTGTGTGAGGGACTCCCTGGGTGTTTGCACAGCGAGCCAAGGGAAGAGAGCAGCAGCTCTGAGCACCCCAGGGACCTTAGATCTGCCCTACTGGGTGCGCCACAGTGGGTCCTGTCTCAGGAAGGGGTGGCATCGCAGAAACCTGAGACTGGGGCCCTGCCCTGTTCTGCTACAGACTCCTGTTAGGCGGGCACACCTGTTGTCCTAGATTGGATGTCCGTCCAGCAAGGGGTTGGCCCTCTGGGTCTCAAGAGGATGCTGCCCACATGCGGTTTCCCAAGCACCAGGGCCCAACTGATGTCTCTCTCACTTCAGAGGTCGAGTCCCAGGCTCTGGAGGTTAGGTGGCCCCGCCCGCATCCTCTCACTCTGCGCAGGCCCCAAGTGTCCCTCTTGGTCCCTCTGCCAGCCTCAGCCTAATGCGGCAGTGCCCGCTGGAGCAGACTCACACGGGTTCTGAAGTCCTGTCGTTGTGGATTTAGGGGTTCTGCAGGGACACTCAACAAGCCTCCATTCCAGGCCAAGTGTGACTGTGACCTGTGAGTCTCCACAAGTCAAAGAAAAGTCCCAGATATCCCATGGATAGATAAGGAAACTGAGGCTGAGTGCCAGCACCCTGAGTCCAGTCTGGCCTGCTCTACATGGCCATAGCTGCCCGATAGCACCATGGGAAAAAGGGTGTTAAGGACACGGAGAGCTACTGGAGGGGGTGGGCTGGGATGCTGCTACAGAAGACAGCTGGGCTGAGAAAAGCAAGGGGCAGCCATGTCAGTGCCTTGGAAGCACATTGGCCCCTCCTTGCACTGGCCTCCAGGAAGGAGGTAGGACCACACATCCCTGGGGCTCAGGGATGCCATTGCTATTGGCACCTGCTCACCTGCATCAAGCACTTGGCATCTTGGCATCTTGGAGCCCACAGGTTTACTTGTGTCTGTGCATAGCCACATAAATATGTAGGTGTGTATGTGTGTGCCTACATGTCCAGTGCACACTTGTGAGTGCACAAGTGTATATGTAATGTGCACGGGTGCTCATGTGCATTAGGTGTGAGTACGTGCATGCTTGTGGGAACATGCACGAGTGCGTGGGTATGTGCGTGCGCATACTTGGGTGACATCTCTGTAGAGAGATGTAGTTGTGGGCTGTTGCTGCCGGCTTTCCCTTTCCCTGGAGCTGCCTGGGTGAGGAGACTGTACCCAGATTCTCTGGGGAGGCCTGGGAACCTTCTCCCAAAGGTGCCAACAGCAGGGAAGGAAGCAGCACCTTATTTAAATGCAAATGACTGAAATCCAACTTTCTTTATTAAAATGCAAATTGTGCTTCAGTCTCTGGCATCTTCTGAGTACCCAAAATCAGAAAACACTACCAGAACCAAGGCAGGAGGCAGCTGGAGCACCCAGGACTTGGAGTCTCCATGGAGAGGAGGCAATAAGACCTTGAGATAGGAGTCAGGCAGGGCATGAAGTTGGAACTGCCAGGCCTTCTGAGAACTGTACTTGGATGGGTCAATGTGGTGCCCTCAGCTGGGAGGTCTTGGCTGAGGGTGACTTAAGTTAGTCCCGCACCCAGTCAGGCCTGAGGTAGCCCAGCTTCAGCACCCACTCTCCACAGAACTCAGGCCAGGCCTGCCCAGCCATCACTTCTAAGGACAGGCAGTGAACGAAAGCAGCCCCTCTCCCCATAGCCTCATGACGCGGTGTGGAGCCGTGTTATGGAGCCATGTTACATACAGGAAGTCGACTTTCTTCGCACAGCTGTGGACACCAGCCTTTTCCAATCCACTCACCAATGTGGCCCCTTTTCTAATGGACTCCGCCTGCTGATGCTGGGCGCCATGAGACCCCGGCCTCCTTCTGCTGCGCCATACCTGGCCCTAACCTCCTAAGTCCCCCTTCTTGCTCCCAAGTTCCTGGGTCTCTGCCCTTCCTCCCTTCTCCATTACCTCACACCCAAGTACCCTTTTCTCTGTGGATTCCCCCTCCAGGCTGCTGCTGGAAGGGAGGTGGGCCAAACTCCTGCAGGCTGGGAGGGGGTGGCACATGCCCAGCTCCTGAGCTTGGGGGAGGGTCCTGCCGTTCCAATCTGCCTCACTCCTAATATAGGCTGCAGCAGCCACAGGAGGAGCCCCGGCAGGGAAGCAGAAGGCAGCGCAGAGTGGAGGTGAGGAGGCTGCCTCTGCCACGCAAATAGTTCTGTCTGTCACCTCGGGCGGGTGCACTGAGGCTGCGGTGTAAGAGGTCACTTTTCCGTGCCTGGGGGTCTCACACCTCGGCCATTTGTGACCTCTCCAGCATGTCCTGGTGGCCAAGGCTTGAGCCCCACTGAAGTGCCTACAAGGGGTTCATTTGTATAACACCCCCAGACCACTCAGCCAGAGCACAGCCCCTGGGGTGGCACTAGCTGTAGGTTCCCTGGGTTCTGCACTGCTCCCTGCCTGCCTGTGAGGGGAGGCCCTCACTTCCGGGGCGTCTCATCCTGGAAAGACAACATACTCATTACCCACCCCACTGAACCCCAGATCTGGGGGCCAAGCTTCAGTTTTCCTTGTGTTGTGGCTGATTTAGACCCTAGTATCCCAGCCAACACCTGGTGGACACAGCTGCCTCCTGTGCCAGAGCTGACCCTCCCCTTAGATGAGGTCCTCACACAGAACTGCTGGGGATGGCCCTGGGGCTCTGTGGTGGGAGCTCCTGGAGGAATCACCCAGACAGATCCTGGCCATACCAGGATGAGCAAGGATGGACAAGGCTCTGGGATTTCCCCAGAGAGCCCTGCACTGGGGCCAGGCTCCATCCCGTCTGAGCCCCGAGTCCCCTAGGCTAGCTCACCCAATGGAGCAAGAGGCAGGGTCAGCTCTCCTGCTTTCGCGCCCTCAGGGTGGGCTCTCCCACACCTGGACCATCAGGGGCCCAGAGAGGTGCAGGGGCCACTCTCCCGAAATCTACAGCCGGTGAGGGGCAGGGACAGCTCTCCAGCTCTTATGACCTCAGGGCCCTCTCTCCCACCTGCAGGGCAGCAAGGGATGGCGGGGACATCTCCCCCTCCCCCACCCCCTCCTCTGCCCATACCACCAAATGGCAGATGATGGGCGGAACCAGATCTCTCACACCCCGTCAATCGGGTCGGCTCTGCTGCATTGCCCGCCTCCCGAATGCTGCAGCTGGTGAGGGGGCGTCAGGGCTCCTGCCACCTGTGGTGAAGCTGCCCACAGGGGTGTGGCTGGCTGCTCCCCTATCACATCCTCAGGCCTTGGGGCTCACTTCTTAGGACGATAATTATAATGCAGAGAGAGCTAACTGGGAATGGCATGGGCTTTTGAAACCTCAAATCCTACCCTCACTGAGATACTTCCTCCAACAAAACCATACTTCCTAACCCTTCCCAAACAATTCAACCAACTAGGGACCAAGCACCCAAATGTATGAACCCACGGGGGCATTCCCATTCAAACCACCACAGGGGCTTTCCCAAGTTTATTTAAAAGCCCAGTGTGTGCACCCACCAAGCTGCTTATGAAACAATTACTGGGTCTATTGTATGAAGGTAGAACTGAGACACAGAGAGCTCAAGCAACTTTCCCACAATTCCTCAGTGCACAGTCAAGCTTGGAATCCAGGAATTCTGGCTGCATTGCTAACTGTCCTCCACCTTGGCAGGGCAATGCCCAAGGAAGTGCCTAGACCTGCTGCCAACAGAAGCGAGAGGCAGGGCTTCTGAGAACCAGGGAGGGAACTGGTTGCTCCTCTTGAGCAACCAGGAGTCTAGGAGCCAAGCCTGAGCCACCTACACAGAAGGATGAGGCAACGGCAGGTGGAGAAGGCAGGTGGAGACCCGCTTGGGGTGCTGAGCAGTCACCTGGTCCTATGGGAAGTGAGCGAGCCACACTGAAAAATGGGTGGATAGGCCGCTCACCTGCTGCACTGGCCAGGATTAAACCAGCTGTGTAAAGGTTTCAAAGGGACAAGAGTTTTGAGTGTTGTGGGATATTTGTCCACTGTGTAAAGATATACTACTGTGGTTGGTTTAATAAAGAGTTGACCAACCGAGAGCTAGGGAGGAGGCATAGGCGAGACTTCCAGGCAGAGACAGAGGAAGTAGGAGAGGAATCTAGGTGCAAGTCAGATGTCAACAAGACATGGAGGGAGTCGCACCTACAAAATGAAAGGAAGGAAAAAAGCCAAGAGGCAAAATATAGACTAATATACTATAAATGGGTTAATTTAAGTTATAAGAGCTAGTGGGGCCAGCCTAAGCTAAGGCCAAGCTTTCATAATTAATGAGTCTCCGTGTCATTATTTGGGAACTGGTGGTGCAGAGAAAAACTTGCTACTCTTGAGGGCCTTGGCTTGCCCAAGTCACAGTGTATCATGTGCTCCTCAGCTGCCTGTCCCAGGAGATGCCCTCCCTCCCTGGCAGCCGGTCCTCCCAGGGCTGCCCACCTGTCTTTTCTGATGCCGAACAGCAGGGCCCAAATGCCAGGGAGCTCACTCATGACTCAGTCCCTAACAAGCCAGACATCTGGCTGACAAAAGGCATGGCTTGCTCCCGATGAGGCTTCTTCTGCACAAATATGCCCTTAATATTCAATTAGTATTTATCCACTGCGAGCAACAATTATGCCGTTGACTCTCAATGAAGCGCCTGGTTAATTAATGAGCACAGTCTTTAGCATGCTGGCAGGATCTCTCTGAAAGTGAGGCCTGAGAGGGCAAAAGGGTGTCAGCATGAGCCAGCTGTGGAAACGGGTTGCCCTGGGGATCTCCAGGCTCCAGATGTGGGTCAGGCTGAGCATGTACCTCACTCATAAGGTGTCTCCTGCAATGGAAAGACACTGGCTGGGATGTCTAGCCGCTTAACCAGGCTCACCATCCCCCTCCTCAGAAGGGGCTGGGCCACCAGGGTCACCAAGCGCAGCATATTTGCATGACTCTCTTGAGTGCCAGCCCTCAGTGCCATATGGCTGCCCCATAGAGTAGTTGCCTCCTCTCTCACACCCCTCTCCATCTGCCTTCTGCCTTGGCCCCCAAGGGTGTCCCCCCCAAGCTTGGCCTAGCCTGTTTCTCAGCCCTCTGCAAACCCCCAAGTCCCAACAGCCTGCCTCTCAGCTTCCACAACCATCAGACCCTGTTGAGGTCAAAGGGCATGGCAGCCTTTTCACCTCAGGCACCTTGGCCACCCACTTTCTGTGTGACTCTAGGTCACACTCAGCAGCTGGTGCCTCAGTTTCCCTGCTGCTGCATTAGGAAAGTAACAGCCTCTATAACAGACCCAAAGTGTCATGGCACAAGTTCGGTATCAGTTCTTGCTCTCACGCTGCTGCCTAGAGGTACAGCCTGTTACGCACGTGTGTCCTTGTTGTGCGGTCATACAGGGCCCAGGTTCTTTCTGTCTTGCTGTTCCACTTTCCCCGCCATTGTCCTCATGGCTCGCACTTTACTCCACCAGCAGAGTCCTGTTGGCCGAGGAGAGGGCCTGAGCCACAATCTTAAGGCCCTGCTTGAAGTGGTTCCCACACCCCTGTCCAGCTTCCATAGGAGACAAGGGGGCTGCACAGACCCACGTAGCCACAAGGCAGGCCAGGAGATGGGGTCGGTCACACACCTGGGAGGGAGAAGCGAGAGGCTGCGGATGGACAGGGAGTGACCTGTCCTTCGAAGGTCGCTAGGGAGATCAAAAGACAGTAAATGTGAGGCCCTGGGTAGCTGGCCCACGGCAAAAGCTGTCACTTGTGCCATGCATCCCAGTAGGGTTGGGGTTAGTGGCTCGTGTTACCCCAGGGTTAGAGGTTAGCATTAGTGTGCAAGGGAGGGATTGAGAACAATGGTTGGTATTAAGGTTAGGGTGGGGTAGTAGTTAGTGGTCAGGGTAAGATTACGTGTTAGCATTAGCATTGTAGTTTAGGGTTAGAAGTTAAAGGGGTTTGAGTTTTAGAGTCTGGGTTAGTGGCTAGGGTTAGGGTTTAAAGTTAGGGTTTGTGATAGTGTTAGGATTTAGGGTTCAAGTTAGCATTCAGGGTAAGCATTCTCACTGTGTCTGGTCACGATTCTTTGAATCGGATCTCGACAGCACAGACCCAGCTCGCCCCCACCCTGGGGCCTGTGAAGTCCAACAGGTCTCTGGAGTCTCCCACTTGCTGCTTTGTGTGCTGGAAAAAAGCTTGGGCACCGAGACAAGCTCTGTACCCTCAGATTGACAGAGAACACCCCACTTACTGGCAGGAGGACTATGCAGGTTCTGGTTGCCTTCCTGAAACCAAGGCATGCCCCTCTCGGCAGTGAGACATGGTCCCTTCTCCTTCCCTGGGACCCTCTTTCCTTGGCATCTCTGAGCCCACCCTAATCCAGCCTCACCAAGGCCACATGGCAGCAGGGGCTGCATGAAGGGAAATGGGGGCCATGAGGAGACAGCAACTCCTGGGGGGCATTTCTACCTTTTAAGTCCAGCGGGTGTGAGATCTGGGGAAGTACCTGCATTTCCCGGCCCAGGCTCCTCTGCCAACTGTGGATTCAGAAACCAAAGTCCCTCCCTTGGGATTTGGAGCTTTGCGCTGTGCTCTGCTGAGGTCACCTGGAAACCTCCACGGTATGCTGCAGGGGCCAGGAGGACGCCAGCAGGCAAAGGTGCCACCCTCCTGACGACCAAGTTCCATCCCTGGAACTCAGGTGGTGGAAGGAGAGCAACTTCCCCAAGTTGTCATCTGACCTCCACATGTACACATGCATGTCACACACACACACACACAAATTCAAAATAGATAAGTGTAAAAAGACATTTCAACAAGGGAGCCAATGCGCCCATGTGACATCAACTTTCCCACTCCTCACCCAGCCTGCCCAGACCCAAACTCCTGAACCCCTCATCTGCTCGGCAGGAGCGCTCCACCCAACCCCTGCAAAATATCGCCTCACTCCTGTGTTCCCTATCTGATCCTCTCCCAGCCGGTTGCTCATGGTGACATTTCTCTGCTATGCTCTGGCTGGACTCAGGTCCCCTCCTGCCCTCTCCCGCACACCAGCCAAGAGCCCTCTGAGTGACAAACCTGACCAAGCCTGCGCGATGCTTCAGGAGCTCCCTGTGTCGTGAGTCACAGTCCAGGCCCCTGCTCCCCCAAGCATGAAGTACTTTCCACGCCAAACCTCTGTCTGATCTCGCCCACGAGTGAAAGAGCAGGCGGTTTTCCTGCCTTGCTAATCCCCCTGGCTGCTCTTTCCCTGACAAGAGCCGGGATCCTGTGAGGGTCTCTGCAGCTTCTGCTTCTTTATCCTGGACATCAGGTGATGCCTCCCTGGGGCTCTTCCCCAGCGTGGGGGTCGGGGCCTGACTGTCTCCATGTCTGTCCCCTAGTGTCCTTACCATATAACATTTTGCTTCCTGGGTGGCAGGGGTATGCTGAACCCCAAGGACACCAAAATCACGTCCTCTCTGAGGACCTCAGCCTTGTGACTGTTTAAGCCATGTATGTGCGGCCATTCCTTGGTGGACCACTGGGTGAACACAGGGTCTCTGACAGGGAGGCGGGGGAGGGCACAGCAAACAGGGAACTGCCACTCAAACCAGAGCATTGGGTGACAAATGCTAAGAGAGGCTGGAGTCTGGAGAGACAACCCAGCAGTCAAGAGCGAAGGCTGCCCTTCCAGAGCATACAAGTTAGGGTCCCAGCACCCACATGGCTGCTCATTACCATCTATAACGCCAGCCCCAAGGGTTCCAGCGCCCTCTTCTGGCCTCCTCAGGCAGTGCATGTACATGGTGCACAGATAAGCAGTGCAGGCAAAATACCCAAAAAATACTCGAAAAAAAAAAACAAATAAAAAGTAAATCATAAGGGAAAAAAAGAAGACAGACTAAAGCAGGCTGGTGTGGTGATCTTTTGTTTGTGCTTTAACAAGTAAAGTTTGCCTGAAGATCAGAGTGTGAGGCGAGTCACACTAGTTAGCCCTGGAGGCTAGGCCGTGGTGGCGCACACCTTTAATCCCGGCACTAGGGAGGTGGAGACGGGAAGGGAGATGGCTGGGAGGAGACGGGAGCTCAGATTTAGTGTGAGCTTTCGCAGAGAAGGCATTCAGTCCGAGGATGCCTAGAGACAGGATTGCTCGTTGGGTCCGGGATTCGGCAGAGGGAAGAACTAGCGGCCGGCTGCTCTGCTTCTCTGATCTTTCAGCTTTCACCCCTCTATGTGACTTGGGGTCTTTATTATTAAAACCAATTGGAATTTGTGCTACAGGCTTGGGACCGTGCTGGCAAGGGACTGGTCCCCAAGAGTCTCTTGGATGGGGAAGAGCGAAGCAGCCTGCGGGACCTGAGTGGGGGTACCTCCTCCTGCCAGGGGAGGGTTCCAAGTGAAGAGAACAGTGGGTGATGGCAAGGACACCCAGCATGGCCAGCAAGGGGCGGGATGCACATGGAGCACGGATGCGGGTAGCAGAAAGAGGATGGGGACAGGGACACATCCTGCCAGCGCGTGCTGCTGTGCCTCTCTGCTGACACCAGGGATGTCTGTGGCCTCTTTGGGACCTCTGGGAGTTGAGGCTGCTTCATTCCCAAGCATTCCACCAGCCATGAGTGACCCAAGGCCATGACTGCAATTTAAAACGGCCTTCAATAAAACAGACAATAAAGTCACCCTGCAGGACAAGCACAATTGTCACTTGAAGAGTCAGAGTCTGCAGTGGTGACAGCACAGCCTCCGTGGGGTGATGGTGAAGGTGGCAATTCCCGCATCAGCTGTCGCCGCCACACCTGCCAATCTGAGGATGGTTTCCTCTGAGCTAACTGAAACAGAGAGGGGTAATCTGGAAACTAGTCTTTCCCTGACAGAGAACCTGGTGTGTGGAAGTCAGGAAAGAGAAGGTGCGAGCAAACCCAAAAGCCTGGGTGGCATGGGAATGGTTGGCCCCCACACATCAGAAGCCTGGGTGACATGGGAATGGTTGGCCCCCACACATCAGAAGAGAACCTGGCTTCCTATGACGGAGAGACCACAGGCCCGCCGGTGCTGTGCTCACCTTTAAGGGTGGGCGAGTAGTGGGCACATTGTCTGGGAGATGAATGAACTGTTTACACTGATAATTTACTTTGAACAAGTCAGGTGAGTTTTCTGCAGCCACTTTCTGAAGGGAAACAAACGCTGAATGCTTTGCTCTAAGGGCAGGAGTAGGGCTGCTTGCGCTTCTCCCGTCTACCACACTCCACAGGAAATGCTAGCCACAGCAATAACGCAGGAAAAGGAACAAAAGGCGTGCACATGGGAAATGAAGAAATAAAATGGTTTTACAGGTCACGTGATCATCTATATAACATATGTACAACCTACCTCTAAGAGCCCCTCCCCCCGCCCGGGGCAGTGAGGGAAGTTAGCAAGGTTATAGAAGGCAGGTCCACACACAGAAATCCACCCATGTCCACAGCGGGTGGAGGGTGCTTGCAGATGGAGAATTCCAATATTATGTGGTGGTGTGCGTCTTTAATCCAGAGCAAAGGAGGCAGAGGCAGGCAGATCTGAGTTCAAGGCCTGGTTTACACGGTGCCTTCCAGCCTATCCAGAGCTACACAGAGAGACCCTGTTTCAACAGAATGGATGCTGATGTAGGAAATGAAAGGCTCAGACAGAGAAACATAACATGTTCCTGGATTGGGAAGATCCGAACGGAGAGGCACAGAGCAGGTGACTCACCCACTCCCAGCAGGTGTTCCTGCAGACTGAAGAAAAGGCAGGAGAACAGCTCACACTTTGGTCAAAGGAGAGGCTCCCTGAGGGTGCTAGTGCAGGCCTGTCATCTAGCACCCAGAGTGCTGAGGCAGGAGGATCACTGTAAGTTCCAGGTAAGCTAAAGAATGAAACCTGTCTCAAAATTTTAGACTGAAAAATTAAACTTGAATGATTGATGGTGACTGGCCCTGAGATTGAGTAAGCCGCTGGTGAAGAGTAACTATCAGCAAAGGGACAAACATGGAGATCAGTGGAGCAGATTTAAGGCCAAAATAGACTCTCATGCACTGCCCTTGTCCTCTGACAAAGAGCAGAGGGAGCTGATGGAGAAATTTCATCTTCCCAAAACATGGCGCCGCAAACAAGGCTTAACCCCTCAGTTCATACCCCACACCTGCCTCAGACTGCCTCACGGTGAACACGCCGGTCAAAAGCTACAAAACTCAGGCCGGCAAAGTGGCTCAGCGGTAAAGGAGCTGCGGAGCTGCCAACCCGAGTTCAGCTCCTGGGACCCAGGGGGTGGAAAGGGAACCAACTCCCACAAGTTATCCTCTGACCTCCACACCCTCTCCATGGTACACATACAAATAAATGAAAAATGTATTTTTTTTTTTTTTGGTTTTTCGAGACAGGGTTCCTCTGTGGCTTTGAAGCCTGTCCTGGAACTAGCTCTTGTAGACCAGGCTGGTCTCGAACTCACAAAGAGTCGCCTGCCTCTGCCTCCCTAGTGCTGGGATTAAAGGCATGTGCCACCACCACCCGTCAAAAAAATGTAATTTTTAAAAACGTTAAATGCCTAGTGCCAGAGCTGCCACAAAACCGGGCTGCTCACACGTGGCTGGAGGACTGGCCTGCCCCAGACTCTCTGAGGATAGCCTCCCAGTTTCTTTTTCTTTTTTCTCCTCTCCCCCTCCTTCTCCTTCTCCCTCCCTCTCCTTTTCTCTCTCCCTCCCTCCCAGGGTCTCACTCTGTAGCCCTGGCTGGTCTGGAGTTCACTCTGTAGACCAGGCTGGTTTGTGAATTCACAAAACGGCCCCTGCCTCTGCCTGCTGGGACTACAGGGGTATGCCATCATGCCCAGCAACAGTGTTTCCTATAAAGCAGAATGTGCACCAGCAATCCCACTCCTGGTGTTGACCCTGGAGAAAAGAAAACTTTTGCATGGTTGGAAAAAAGAAAGAAAAGAGAAAGAAGTACAGAGAAAGCCGTGCGCAGCCGCTCAGCTCTACCCACAACCATGCTCATGTGGAAACAACTCAAACAGCAACCAGGTCCACACGTGCTGAGCAATACTTCTCAGCCCTGAAGAGAGACCGCCAACACGTGCAGCAGCTTGCAGGAGTCTCGGAGGCTTTGCACCAAGTGACAGGAGCCAGTCTCGAAAGGTCTCCAACTTCCCAGCCTCATTCCTGTTGGGTTCTGGGAAGGGCAACATTGTAGCTATTGAGAACAGATTAGTGCTCACCAGGAATCCAGAAATGAGAGTTGGGTGGGCATTATACGGGACTGGCACAAGGGGACACCCTGGGCCAGCCTGAGAATTGTGGCACCTGCTTCTGGGGCAGAGGCTGACCTGACCATCTCATGAAGATCACAAAGCTGCTCCCCTGCATTCATTATAGAGGTGAGGAAACGGGCCAAGGAGCATGGCACGCTGAAGAGCATGGAGGAGTGAAGTTCCACCCAGGATGGTGGGTCCTGGGTACTCTGCTGATGCCCACACCTTGATTCCCAGGAGCTCACCCAACCACAGTCCCTGTAACCCCTGGAGTCAAGACACCAGTGACACTGGGGAAGGGGAGAGGGTACTGTGGACCAAGTCCTGCCCCGGAGTCCTTTATGTCTGACCTACGTGACCCTGTCCTGACCCATCCTGCTGGCTAGAGACCATTCAGATAACCAGGGCAGCAGGGGGTCCCAGACAGACCTGGAGACCTCAGATCACTGTCAAGGTCCCTAGATTTTTCAGGCTTTTTGTAGGCCACTGCCTGTGGCCCTGCAGGAGACCTGGTAGAGGCAGCCAGAGAGCGATGGCATTTGCTAATTTCCTACTACAGTGGTCTGTAGCCCCAAGAGGGCCCTAGAGCCTCCGCGTATTAAATAATGCTGTCTGGGAAAAGGCTGCCACGTGCAGTGGAGGGACTTTTAAAATTTAATTGCTGCAAACAAGGTTACAGTGTGGAGGTGGGCAGGTGGCCCTGGGAGAGGACTGAGGGGCGGTTGCTATTGAGCCGGGGATGAGGTAGAGACTACAATGCTGTCAGCAGCAAAGCGTACACACCCTGGGCTGGTACCACCTGACCAGGCTCCCAGTGGCCTCTGGGCCTCTCACCTGCAGCTTCTCCCTCTCCCAGCCTTACCTCCCCATACCAACCCCTCCTCCCCAACCCTGTAGGCACCACCTCAGGTAAGACCCCAGAAAGGACAGTTGGACAAGAACATGACTGAGCGTAATTCTGAAATTGCTTCTTCACTGTGTGTGTGTGCTTTTTCGAGATGGGGTTTCTCTGTAGCTTTGGAGCCTGCCCTGGAACTCACTCTGCAGACCAGGCTGGCCTCCAACTCAGATCTGCCTGTCTCTGCCTCCTGAGTGCTAGGATTAAAACGTGCAACACCCCCAGTCTATCCTTCACTGTTTTGAGATGGGGTCTCACTTGCAGCCCTGCCTGGCCTCAGACTTGCAGCCGTTCTGCCTTCAAGCCCTGGGCTTGTACGCGTGCACTACCATGCCCCAAAACGTTTTGCAGCCAGGGGAGATCTTTCGCAGATTTTTCCTCCCTGCCAAAATTTCTAATCCCTCTCTCCAGTTCAACAAGGAGCCACTTGTCCCCAGAGATGGGATTGAGAGGACCACGCAGGCAGTGGGCAAGGCCAGGCCTGCCTTCTCCCCTCATCTGGTTCTCACACGTGTACACACCACACACACACACTTTAGTTAGCTTCCGAAAAAGCAGGAGTCAGTTTCCATGTCCCTCAGAACTCTCGCCCGTTCTTAGGTTTTCTTCCGTCTCCCTTGCCCCCCTCCTCCCTCTTGCCCCTCTCCTCCCACCCTCTTTGTCTCAGCACAAGCTCCAGGTCACATTTTAAACTGAGTTTGCCCATTGTTTTCTGCCCTAGTTGGCGGTTTGAACCTGTAGAGTGGAGTCTAAAGATGAGGCAATCTAATCTCATGCAAGAGCCAACTTCAGGCAGAGGGCAGACAATTTATGCGCTGAGGGTTAAAAGTCACATGAGCACAGTGTCCAATCACAAGGGTAAGCCGTGTGCGTGTGGTGGGGCAAGCAGTGCGTGGCAAAAAAAACCAAAAAACAAAAAACCAACCAAACCTGTTTTCCCCTAGAGGCATCGAAACAAATAACAGCCAGCTGCAATGAATAATCTGAACTCAGCTTGCTCCCATCTGCTGCACCTGAGAGGGGCACGGACGTGCATTCCGAAGACAAGTCTGTTGTTTTGAAGAAATGAGGTTCCAGGACTCTTGTCTTGCTTTCTTAGGGTTTCCTCACAAGCACTCAGAATTCCCCTCACACCCATTCATTCTTGGACCGTGTTCTGACAGCCCGTTTCTCAGCAAAACACCCCAAAAGCCATACGCAATTCCCAGTGAACTCCCAGATCCCACTAATGTCCGTTGAGCCCCTACTACGTGCCAGGTATGGCACTAGGGACAGCAGACACAGCAAAGAAGGTGGTCTTTGTCTTTGAGCTGGCATTCTGATGTGAAGAAATGATTAAGATCGTGGGCAGCGTGACACACGAGAATCCAAGGGGTGCAGGGTGGGGTGGGGAGGCATCACAGGCCAAGGCTGACTGTCTTGGGTGATGTGGTCTGAGGAAGCGCCGCCTGAGGCTAAGAGGATGCTGCTGTATAGGGAGGAACCTTCAAATGAAGATCTGGGCATCCTGTGCAAAGATCTTGGGGTAGGAAGTGCCTGGAGGCTAGCTGGAGAAGCTGAAGCCCAGGCTCACTGAAGGGCCCCGAGTGAAGGACTGAAGGGTAGAAGCTAAGGCTAGCATTGGATCCTTTAACCCTGGCCTAAGCAGGGTCAACCCCAGGCCTGTTAGAAGAGAGCTCTTGATTTTCTGGTGGACCAAGATAGGGTCTTTGGTGTCAAGCCAACAGGCACCCCCACAGCCCCAGAAATGGCCTCAGCTGCCCCAAGCTGTTGGGGTAAGGATGTTTCAGGGCCCAGGACAGTCTCTGGGTCTCTTTGTTGGACATAGAACAAGATGGTGGTCCCTCCTGGAGACTAGCCCATCTGCTCATTTAACCCCAGTACTGGCCAAATAAGTCCTCTGATGTCAGGGCCTCATCACTCTCCTGGTGCATGGCCGTCTGGGTCAGGAGTCACCAGCACGGCCGCCCTGCTGCGCTCACCCCCACCCTCACAGAGGAGCGGCCAAGGCCTGCTGGGTGGGACCCCTTCTTCCACTGGGAGTTGCCAGACCTCTCCAGCTGCGGACCACAAGCTGGGCCTGAGTGTGGAAGAGAGGACTGTGGATCCCAGTCTCCCCTTTACTGCCCCCCACCCTTCTTAGAAGAAGTCTAGGGGTGGCCACTGGGTCCCCCACCATGGTGGTGCTACCACACTCAGCTTGAGCTTTGTCAAATGAAATCTAAACAGCTGTGTGCAATGTGTGCCACAAATCAGTCGCACTCCTCGAGGGCCGATGCCCTTGGCGTGCTCACACGTGTGCCGCATTCTTCTCATAATGGGAGAGAGCAATTAGGAACACATCAGATAAGATGGGAACGGTGCTGCTTCGGGGAATAGAAAACAGAAACACAGGACTGCCAGAGGCAGATCCCTTCCGTGGCAGGCGCAGCCTCAACTCTTCCGCTTCACATCTGTGCCTGAGCTGCTGTTTATTTGCACAGATAACTACTTGCAAGTAAATGAGGGGCTTTTCTTTTTTTTTCTTTTATTTATTTATTTTGCTTTCTTTCAAGACAGGGTTTCTCTGTGTAAAAGCCCTAGCTGTCCTGGAACTAGCTCTTGTAGACCAGGCTGGCCTCGAACTCACAGAGATCCCCCTGCCTCTGCCTCCTGAGTGCTGGGATTAAAGGCATGCGCCCGGGCTGGGGTTTTCATTTCTATCTACCCCTTCTTGCTTTCCAATCAAATACAGATTCAAGACGGCTGGGTTTGTGGCTAAGTAGTGATGGACCTGCTAGAATCTCCCAGGGAAGGGTTGGGGCATGGCTCAGAGGTACAGCAGCTGCCTAGTGTCCCCCCAGTGAGGGGCTGAGGGTGTGGCTCAGCATCCTTGGGGCCCCGGGCTCATTCCCAGCACTGCAAAGAGAACAAAGGGAAACCAGCTACAGGTACTCTTGAGCCTGAGGCCTTCCCACCGCCCTGCCTTGTGGCGGCCAGTTTGCTGAGCGCTGTGCCTTCCTCAGGCTGGGCTCCAACACAAGCCTCAATGATGAGCTTGGGGCCAAATGTGTAGCTTAGAGATGCACCCAGAGGGGCCAAGGGAAGCCACCTCTCACTCAGTGATGCCCCCTAAGGACTGGGCCCTGCCTTTTCCTGGGGCTTCTTTCTGCCTCTCTGAAGACAAGGACAGCTAGAGAAGAACTACGGCCATGCGGTTCGAAGCCTGCCTTCTGTAGAAATTCTTCCATTTCTCTTTGGCCCTGCTTGGATGCCTAGAGTAACGGGGATCCCACTGCTGTGTGTGGCCTCCTGGCCTGGTCCATTGTCAGGCGACTGCCTGAAGTTTCTTCTCTCAGTATCTTTGTCTATAGGATAGCTTGGTAAAGGCTGAGCACCCTGAGCTGGGGAGCTGCGTGAGGTGACATGAGCTAGGCTGGAGGGCAGCTCGGTTGGTAGAGTTTGATCCCCACACAACATAAACCAGGCATAGTGGGGCAAACCCATCGTCCCTGCATCCAAGGTGGAGTTGGAGGCTCAGTTCAAGGTCACCCTCTTACTGTGTAGTAAGAACTTAAAGCTGGGTCTGGAGAGTTGGCTCAGCAACTAAGTGCTGCTCTGCAGAGAATCCAGCACCCACATGGTGGCTCACAACCTTCAGTAACTCCAGTTCCAGGGGACCTACCGCTACCTTCTGGCCTCCATGGGCTCTGGACATGCATGTGGCACACAGACATACATGCAGACAAAACATTCAGACACATAAGATAAATAAATCTAAAAAATTTTAAATAGTTCAAATAAAAAAAAAGGATGTGAAAAGTACCCAGGTGCAGAGTTAGAGTCCCCTTATGTGTTCAACAGTGTGCATGCCCTGGCCCCGGCCCCGGCCCCAGTCCTGGGCCCAGCGTTGTCCCTGGCTTTGTCCTTCAAGAACTTTTTTCATGCCCACAGGGTTGAGGAGGAGGTAGGGTACAGTGTGCCTTCAGGACACAGCCGAGGGGAGCTTGTGACCTTGGTACCTAAGAGAGGTTGCTGAGGAGGCAGAAGTGGACCAAAGCCCTAAGGGCAGGCAGGGAGTGGGGCCCAGTGAGCCCCACTCCACATCCTCATCCCTCCCACGCCTTGGGCCTCCATCCATCTTCCCTCCTTCCTTGCTGTCACAAAACCTTGTGGAGGAGGTGAGGGGATTAAGTCCAGGCTGGCCAGCACCCGCTGAGGAGCAGGGACTTCATTACCCGCCAGCCCAGCAGTCTGCAGCCATCGATTGGCCCTGGCCCTGGTGACCTCCGATCAATGGATAGCATGTTATTTACTGGATTCTGTCCTGAGCTGGCTGCAAGAGGGAAAAGGGCCTGGACAGAGCAGTCCAGAACCGGCTCTAAAGGCCTCGCTCTTAGGACAGAAGAGGAATGGGTGTGAGTGCTGAGTGGAGAGGGGGGAGCAACGGTGGCAGCACTGGCCTGGCGTGCAGAGCCGTGGGACCTTGGCTATGGCTGCATGGCCTCACAGTCCTCTAAAGGAAGCTGAAAGGGAGGGTGTCATGGCCACACAGGGCCATGGTAAATAGAGGAGCCTCCACTCCGCTGGCTTTCCCCCAAGGACAGAGGGAGCAGCGTTCCTTCTGGAAGCTGGAGCTGGGCGGGAGTCGGGGCTGAGTGCCCATCGCTGTGTTCCACTTTCTACCTCAGGACTTCTGCCCATTCAACCCTCCGCTGGGCAGCCAGGGTGTCCCAAGGCAGTTCATGGCCGAGGGAAGCTGATGGACCACAGCCACAACGTCCTACTTCCAGTGAACAGTTGCGGGGTGTGGTCTCCTCCAGCTCCCAGGAGACAGAGCCACAGTGCCCACAGGCTGCGCTGACCGCCTTTTCCTTCTTCCTGCTCACTCTGTCCCACCCTCCTTTTGGGGGGTTCACCTCAGAAAGAGCAAGTCCTTCTTCAACTCAGGCTCTGCTCCAGGGACCCCAAACTGTCATACATGCGACGCCACCCAACAGGAAGGCTGGAGCCATTATGCAAGGAAATGATGACATCACCCATACAAGGGTGCAAGCTGGCACATCCACCAACATTCTCAATATTCACCTGTCCCCTCATGGTTGCAACACAGGTGGGCTGTGCAGACGTCAAGAAACAAGCCAGAAAGAGGACCATCCTAGAGCTGGTCCCGTCCCACATACACACCATGGGGAGATGTCCTGATGAGATCCAGGCCGTGATATCTAGCCTTCCTAGGGAAGAGGGGGCTCATAGTGTTTCCTAGGAGTACTTAAGTGGCTTTCAGAGGAGTGGGGACTTTGAGAGACAGAACTGTTACAAAGACTGTTGGGAGAGCACTCCCCCTCCCCAGTCTGCCCAGGCCTTTTGGAATAAAGTCTGGCAAGGACACCTTATGCCCATGGGCCTGGTGATGAACCTGTCAGTCACAGGTGGCCTGAGTGGTAAAGGCCTCTGAAGGGGTACAGCTGAGCCCAGAATGGGGCTGGGTAGACCAGGTGGGCAGGATGTGCTCCGCCCCCCGTGGAGGTTTGGAGACCAGAGGAGCAGCCTATCTGACTGCTGAGAGGCTGGGCAGTGGTCAAAGCAGCCCCGACCGTCTACAAACCTGACCTGACAACGTGATCCTTAGACCAGTGGGGCCGGTGTGAGGAGAGGCCGAGGGAAGAGGCTGGGGCAGGGGACTAGAGGAGGCTGGCCTAGACCTACAACAGAAGCACAGGGTGATGTGGGGACAGAGGCGCATTGCCGTGTGCTCCTCAGGCAGCCGAGACACGGCAGGGATGTTGGCTTGGAAAAGAAGCTAGGTCTGCTCTGGGGCATGAGGTGAAGCTGGATGAGACGGTGTTGTCATTTCCAGCCCCAGCATGGTGGGTCAAACTAATGTCAGAGAAGTCAGCATTGAGGGGACCCAAGGGCAGAGTTCTCCAAAAGATTTCACCCACTCTACAAGGAGCAGGCAAAGTCTTGGGTATTAACCATACTGGGGCCTCTAGGCCTGACACATGGGGGCGTGGATCCTGAATTTTGTCTACAGGAAGTGGTTTACCTTGTTGTTAAGGTGCTCATGGTCTTTGCCTCTTCTTCAGTTCCTGGGGGGTCTCCCTGCTGTGTGGGGGTCTCCTTGTCATGTGTGGGGGTCTGTAACATGGCGGGCCTGCTAGTTGGGGTTTCCGTCCTGCCCAGTTTCCACAGCCAGTAAGCCCCAAAGAAAATCACACAGAGAGTCTGCATTAATTATAAACTGATTGGCCCATTAGCTCAGGCTTCTTATTAACTCTTAACTTACATTAACCCATTATCCTTATCTATGTTAGCCACATGGCTCAGTACCTTTTTCAGTGGGGCAGGTCACACCCTGCTCCTTCCATGGTCTGGGCAGGACTGCGAGGAATGGGCTTCCTTCTTCCCAGAATTCTCCTGTTCTCCTTGCCCTGCCTCTACTTCCTGTCTTGTTGTCTCGCCTATACTTCCTGCCTGGCTAGTGGCCGATCAGCATTTATTTAAAGTGTAATTGACAGAATAGGAGTCTCCCTGCTGTGTGGGGGGTCTCCCTGTTATATGGGGGTCTTTCTGCCATGTGGGAGTCTCCCTGTTGTGTGGGGGTCTCCCTGTTTGTGGGGGTCTCCCTGTTATGTGGGGGTCTTTCTGCCATGTGAGAGTCTCCCTGTTGTGTGGGGGTCTCCCTGTTTGTGGGGGTCTCTCTGCCATGTATGTGGGTCATTCTGCCATGTGGGGGTCTCCCTGCTGTGTGGGGGTCTCCCTGCTGTGTGGACGTATCTCTGCTGTGTGGGAGTCTCCCTGACAGTCTTTCAGTCCCAATGATAGGGACAAGCTCCTGTCCACCATGTTTCCCAGTGTCACCAGCTTGCCTCCTCAGGGTGCTGCCTGACCATAAGCCCTCAACTGCCTTTACCAGGCTACCGAACGCCTGTTTTTTTCCTTCCCCACATGCCTAGACAACCGGTTTTTACATCCTGGCATGCCAGGACCCTTTGTGTCTTAATACCTGGGCTGGGAATGTAATTGGGTCAATAGTGTACTTGTAAAACACGCACAAAGGCTGGGTTCCCTGTCCAAGCGCCTCATAAAGCTAGGTGTGGTGGCACGCCTGCCATCGCAATGGGGTCAGCGTCGTTTTGCTGCTGCTGCTGCTGTTGTTTGACTAAAAATAAAGTTTGAGACCAGCCTGGGATACCTGTGACCTTGTCCAAAAACAACACAAAAACAAAAAAACCTTACTGAGGTGGACACGGTAGCACAAACCTTTGAGGAACTTAGGAGGTAGAGGCAGGGGGAATCTCTGTGAGTTGGAGGTTAGCCTGGGCAGCCTGACTCAAAAATAAAAATTATCGAAAACTCCCAAAGTATTGATTTGCATGGTTTCAACAGTTGTTGCTATATCAAAATAAAAACTGAGAAGCTTTTAAATATTTAAGGGGCTGAAGAGATGGCTCAACAGCTAAGAACACTGGAAGGTCTTCCAGAGGACACAGGTCTGATTCCCAGCACCTATATCGTGGCTAACACCCATCTGTACCTTGGGCCCCAGGGGATCTGGCAACCTCTTCTGGCCTCTGCGGGCTCTGCGTGTGCATGGTGCACATACATGCAGGCAAAACACATGAAATCAATTAAGAAAAGTTTAAAATATCCAATTAACTAACTCATTTAAGATAAAAATAATCACCTAAGTTCATATTAATAAAGTACTGTATTTTTGTGAAAGATAATTATTTTAAAAGCAGGAGGGAGGAGGGGTGATAATTAACCTCCATTATAAATTTGAGTGGATTTTGAGTCTCCTTGGAAACCTCTCTTACTTCTGGGGTTATCTTTGAGGGGGTTTCCAAAAGGGTTTAACTGAAGGGGGAAGACCCACTCTGACTGGATGACGTCATCCGGTGTCTGGGATCCTGAACTGAAAAAAAGGAGAGCAGCACCCACCTCCTCCATCCTGTGGGTGTGTGACAAGCACCCCCACTCCTGCTGCCATACCTTGCCACCGTGGTGGACTGCGTCCCCTCACCCTGGAGCCAAACTGTAAAACCCCTTCTTTAAGTTGCTCTGGTCAAGCACTTTGTCACAGCAGTGAGGAAAGTACCCACCAATGCATGCCACAGCCAATGCGTGTCACATCGCTTTAAGTGCAGACAGCTGGATTCTTAGTTGCTTCTGCATCAACTCTCCGGCAAAATGCTGTTTTGGTTGAAGGAGATTAAGAAACTCCGGCTGTGGGCCTTCCACACCAAACCTTAACATATGGCAGAGCCTGGAGGGGCTGCTTACAGCCTGGCGTCTTAGGAACGCAGCCACAGGTTCTCACTCCGTGATAGTAAAGTCCTCATGCCGCTCCCGTGAGTGCACCGCTTCCCATGGTAACCATGCAAGCCTGGCCACTTGTGAGACCGGCTTTCAAGGCTGGAGAAGCCGGAAGGACTCCTGCTTCCTGAATTCTGATTATGGCTTGAAAACTCCAACTTTATCATTGGCAGCCAATCCTAACAGTGTTTATCTCAAAGAAACATACTTGTTTTTTTCTTTCAGGACTGTGGGTGCCAAACACCCCAGACAGAACAACTCTGATTTGTCTGTGGGGTGGGGTGGGGTGGGGATGGGTGTGTGGCTACAGGCCACAGTCCACATGCAGAGGTCAGAGGACCACTGACTACAATTATTTTTGTTCCTCCACCATGCAGGTTCCAGGGATTGAACTCTGGTCATCAGATTTGGCAGCAGGACCCTTATTCCCTGAGCCATCTCACAGGCCCTGCAATGCCCTCACTCTGTGCTAAGAATGTTCCACAGAGAGAGCAGTCTCCGCCTAGAGTTCTGTCTCCTGAAGGCCGTGCTCTGAGACCACCTCCCTCCTTCTGTTCAGTGGGGGCCTCCACATCACCCTGAGGTTTTTAGAATGTTAAAGACTCATACCCTGGAAGAGGGGATTTAATCGGGTTTGGTTTCAGCTCAGCCCCCAGAGACATCTTTTGTGGGGCTAACTGTCCTTTCTTCCTTGCCAGTGTGAGGTGGAGAGACTACATGACCTTCAGCCCTGGCTGGCGCCACCACGCCCTTCATGCCAAGCCACCAGCTTGTGGGGTAGAGAGGAACCGCACAAGCCTGTAGCTTGGTCACTGCTACTGATGCTGCCGAGAACCTCTGTTCTCCCTTGAGACAATGTGTGAGGTGGGCACCTTATGGCCGCCCAGGTCACAGGTGAACTGGAGCATCTGCTCTGAGAGGGAAAGTCACACTGACCTCCAGGAGCGATGGGAGGAAATGGGGCTGCTTCCAACTTAAGGAGTTTGCTAAGACGTGAGCCCTCAGGTGGCCTTTGAAAGACCACTGGGTATCTTGAGTCCTACTGGGTGGCTTAAATGAGAAAGGACCCCATAGGCTCATATATTTGAGGGTTTGGTTCCCAGTTGGTGGACCTATTTGAGAAGGAGTAGGAGGTGAGGCCTTTTGCGGGAAGTGTGTCCCTGAGGGGGCAGGCTTTGAGGTTTCAAAAGTCCACGCCATTCACAGTAAGCTGTCTCTGCCTTAGATCAGGTTGTAGCTACTGCTCCAGCACCCTGCCTGCCCGCCTGCCGCCTGCCTGCTACTGCTATGTCCCCTGCCATGACAGTCAGAGACTCTAAGCCTTTGAAACCAGGAGCCCCAAATAAACTCTTTCTTCCATAAGCTGTCTTAGTCACGGTATCTTTTCACAGCAATAGAAAAGTCAGATGCTTGCACTGGGATCAGAGAGACAGAAACCCAAGAGGTTAAGAACATGGTAGGGACAGAACTGGGGTTCACTGAGTCTTAGACCCCAGAACTCCTAGATCTCTGAGAAGCAGCCAGTGTCCCTGGCAGCAGGGCTTGTCCTGACCTTGGCTCAGAGCTCCCATGACCTTGAGGGCCTCCCCCACGCTCTTTCTCCTGCACTGGCCCTTAGACCTTGGGAAAGGGTCTCCTCTTGTGGGCTGGACACTGGGGCAGTGGGCGGTGGGGTGGCATGGCTTCTGTACCCGGTGCCCGAGCGCCCCATCCCCCATTCTGTAGCCAAGTCTCCTGCACGCCTGCCATGCAAGCCAAGGACCTCTGGGATGCAAGCTGGCTGAGTGGCTGACAGAATCGGTTAGCACTGCCGATTCTCCTCCATGTGCTAAGGCTCTTGAGGCCCAGCTCCTTCCCTCCCAGCGTTAAAGAAAAGTAAATAACCACCAGGAACAGAGCCCACAGGTAAACAGCCTGGAGTTTGTTCTGAAATTTCTGTGCTCACACCCCCAGGCTGCCGCCAAGGACAGCGAGTCCTCTGTGTGTCCCTTTTCTCCTCCTGACTCCCTGGTTCCAACTGCGCACTGCCTGCCACACCCTAGAGCAGGTGGGACAGTCTTTGGGCCTGGGCTGATATGGAAGAGGCTCCATCCAGATTCCTAAAGTGGAAGGTTCTGAGGAGGGTGGGACCACTGCCCAGAAAAGCAAGCCTTGAGTTACACAGTGGGGACTGATGTGACTAGAACCAGCTGGAACTGGGAATCTTCTGTCAGGAGTGGTTCCAACAGGTGCTAGCTAAATTCTGATGTCACCTTGGTTTCTAGTCTTTATTGCATGCTGTGCCTTGCAGGTCCCCTCTCTGTTGCTGAAGTCCCTCTACCCCAATCTCTGGCCAGAGCCCACTCTACAGTCTCTCTCACCTGCCATCCCCTTGACCACCTCACTCTGAGGAGCTCCTGGGCCCCTCTTTCCTGCTCAGGTCCCTCCACAGCAAGTATTGAACTCACAACTGTGCCACCTTGGCTGGTGCTGCCCAGGGTTCTGGGGGGCTGGGCAAGGCCAGGACCTGAGGGGTACAGGGCCTCTAGAGCTCAGGATGCAGAGGAGACACAGGCACACTGCACTGTGAAAAAGGACTCCGTGTGTCCCCATACGTGACAATGCAATGGCCACTTACAGGCATGGCCATGCTGGTCTGTCCCCGGACCCCAGACCTTTGCAGGGCTTTGGGTGACATAGGGTAGAGCCCCCTGAGTCAGGCCTCCGCTGAGCTGTGTGGTCAGGACTGGCTAATACCGCTGAGCCCCATTTTCTTCATCTGTGAGACAGAGGGGGAGGGGAGGTCATAAGGCTGTGACTGTAGAGTAGGGAGGTTGCAGGTCCAGAGCCTAATTCCATTTTATTTTGTGCTATTACTCGCCTCCCTTTATAGCCATTCCACACGGGGATGTGGTGTTTAGGGTGCCCTGGCACTGCACTCTAGGGCACGGACACTCAGCTTCCAGAACAAGCTGCCCCTTTCTCCCTTTGAGCTGAGAGTTGGTTTTCTGCATCACAGACACAGGGAACTTGTAAGGACACTTGTCACCAAGCAGGCACCCAGAAGGCAGAAGTTCTGGGTAACAGTGATTAGTGGCTGTTACCAGTCCCAAATCCCAGGGAGTTTTGAGGGATGGTTTTTCAGAAAACTCCCAAATCCAACGACCTCTGGACCCCAGGACATGAGCGGCTGGCAAACCTCAGGCTCCTGTGACTTGTCTGGGGCGCGGGGACCGGACTGGAAATGTGACAGCTTGGATCAGAACTGTAAGTCAGGGGTGGGGAGTGACAGATTCTGACAGCAAGTGAGTCCAGTCTAAGAGGATTAAGACATGGAGTGTTGAGTTGTGATGTCACCGAGAGGGTCAGAGCCCACATGTCACCTGCTGTGGACCCAGATAAGCCCTTGTCTCCAAATCCCTAGGCATCTTTTGGAGACAGAGATGACAACTTGGAGCCATGGCACAAATACAGGCAGGGGACCAGGCCAACCCTGAGATCCCCATACCGGGAGCTCATCATAGTTGGACAGCTGTCTTGGGCTAGAGAGACTCCGCACTTAGTGTTCACAGCTTAGTCCCCGCAGTGTGGACCAGAGGCTGTCACTGACCCTGACCAGAGAGCTGGGTGACGAAGCTGTGGTGGGACTGGCCTGACCCCACAGACATTTCAGTCACTGTTAATGCCGGTGACCGCCGTGTAACATAGCAGCAGCTCATGCCATGGCACCACCAGCCACCGGATGGGAACAGAAAGCAGAAGTCCTCATCAAGACATGCCATTTATGTTGAACCTTTTAAAAATATTATATTTACTTAGAGTGTGAGTGTGCGCATGTGCACGTGTGTGCATAGATACTCATGCGATCATACGCTGTGTCGAGAATGTGGAAGTTAGAAAACAATTTGTGAAAGTTGGTTCTCTCCTTCCGGTGTGTCCTAGGGAATGGACTCCATCATCAGACTTGACGCAGGCTCCAGGTTCAGTGAGAGATCTGGACTCAAGAGGCCATGTGGAGCTGCTGAGGTGGCTCAGTGGGTAAAGGCACTTTGTGGAGGTATCAAAGAAAATGGCCCCCAAAGGGGGAGGCACCATCAGGAGGTGTGGTCTTGTTGGAGGAAGTGTGTCACTGTGGAGGCGGGCTTTGAGGTCTCATATCCGCTCTAGATACCACCCAGTGTCTCAGATCACATCCTGTTATCTACAAGATATGGAACTCTCAGCTACCTCTCCAGCACCTTGTCTGCCTGCGCACTGCCATGTTCCACCATGATAATAATGGACTAAACCTCAAGCCAACCCAATTAATTTTCCTTTATAAGAGTTGCCATGGTCATGGTGTCTCTTCACAGCAATAGAAACCCTAAGACACACTTGCTGTCAAGCCTGACCTTCCTGACTTCAGTCCCAGAACCTAGGTGGTGAAAAGGGAGAACTGACTCCCACGAGCTGTCTTCCTACCCCCGTGTGCCCCGTGCACACACAAATGTGCACACATGTACGCATGCAGGCACTCACACGCACACACACAGGAGGCACAGGAACAATTCCTTAGGAAATTTCTAGAGTGTGGATAATGTTCTATATCTTGGTTGAGGTTGGATTGTACAGATGTATCACCCTTCCAGAGCTTCCAGAGAAATGCACACAAGTGCATTTCCCTTGCATAAACACACACACAAACACCACACACACACACACACACACACACACACACACACGAGCCATCAGCAAATACTAAGCCCCATTACCAATGTCATGCTGACATTTGGGGCTCACTGTGAATGTCATCAAAAGTCAGAATGGGTGAACCTCACGGCTGGAGGATGGCTTCTCCGTGAAGCTCTCCTCACTTTCTGTGATGTGTGAAATTTTGCATGGTAAAGCGAGTTTGGGAAATACCTGCTTCCCTGTCTCCCTTCTGTCTCTCTGTCTCCCATCTCCCTGTCTGCCCGCCCATTCTCTGTCTTCCTCCCAGCCTCTGGTGTCCCATTGCCAGGTGTCAAGGTGAAAACAGTACAGAGACCATCTTTGTCTTACAGCAGCATGTGCCTTGTGAGCCCTTGACTGTAGTCCCAGGCTGTGGCAGTGCAGCTGCCCCAGTCTCTGCGTGAAGGCTGGCCCTCTGCCTCTGCCCACCTCTCCCCTACACTCTGCTGCCCGTGAGCAGGATCGGGTCTGCAAGAGTTTGACTCCCAAACATCCCAATGGTGCGTGTGTTAAGGTGCGATCTCTGCTGGTGCTGCTGGGTGGGGGAAGCAGTGGGAAGAAGTTGGGGGGAGATGTCCTTGAGAGGGAAATTGGAATCATGGGCCTTCCTCCTTTCCCTGCTTCCTGCCAGCCATAAAGTGAGCAGCTTCCTCTTTCATGAGTTCCCATCATGCTCTGCTGCTTTGCCACAGACCCCAGTTGGACTCCAGACTTTGAACTGAAACCTTGCAAACTGTGAACCCAGACGAATCAAGTCTCTCCTCTTTCTACACCGATGGCCTCAGGGATGCTGCTGCCCACACTCAGGACAGCATTCCCACTCAGCTCCTCCTGCTGGACACCCTCACAGACACACCCAGAGGTGCACTCACCAGTGGCCTAGTGACTCTAAATCCAGTCACGCTGACCATAAAGACAAGCCTTTGCAGAGTACCCTGCCCCCATCGGGGTTGCTTGAGTTGTGTTCCCGTCCTAGGCCTCCTTTATAGGTGGCTCTTGGGGTGACCCACCCTTCACAGAAGAGGGTGCCAAGACACTGCTGGGGTCCTGGTGATGGCTTGAAAGATGAACTGGATCCTTAAACATGGGGATGGGACCAGCATTGGAGGCTGGGAAGCAGCTAGGAGTTGGAGGAGCAGCAACTGAGGATGTGGACCCATTTTTATCATCTTTAATGAAATCTCCAACTCTGCTTCAAAAAGGATATGCCTGGAATTCTTTTCCTCATCAAAGCCATGAACCCAGATTTTCCTGAATTGAGGCCCCAAATAAGATTAAAGGAACCCCTTAGGCCTCAAATAGGATTAAAGGAACCCCTTAGGCTAGTGAGGGCATTGGCGGAGCTGGCCACAGAGAGCCATGAAGACAGGGCCAGGGCGGCACAGGGCCTGGAAGCACTCCCCATCAGTCGCTTGGCAAGTGCTCAGCACACACCAGCTGTGCGGGAAGGGACCGAGGGCACGGTGATGCCAAAGCCTCACTCCTGTGGTCTGTGAGGGAAACAGACACACAGGAATAAAAGTCAGATGAGTGACATTTTTCCTATGCTTGCTTAGGTAACCAGAGTTCAGGAGTTGGGGAGTGTGTGCTGTCTTGGAAGGAATAGTCAGAGGAGTCGAGTCTTAGGCTACAAGAGAGTCAGGGTGAGCCAGGAGTGTCCCCACTTTCCCTCTCTTTCAACTCCCTCCCAGCACCATGGAAGAAGTATTATGTTGGATCAGGTCCAATGCTCCTCTTGCAGGCTCCCAATTTACACACGCGCACACACACACACACACACACACACACACACACACACACACACACACCATACCAGACACTTTTCTGCTTAGCAGGTAACCAGGACCCCAGAACACTACTGCATTCCATAACCAAGTACCCAAAATGCTGACCCCCAAACCAAACAATGCCAGACTTGCCTGAGCTTGGAACTGAGGTTGGGGTTGCCATCAGAAGGCATGGTGGGAAGGGCCTTGCTCACCCTCGGCCCTGGAGCTGGCCAATGGGGGCCCTGCAGAGAACTTGCAGTGTGAGCATCCCAGGGACGCCCAGGGGTGCTAAGGTGCCCAGGCCTCCAGCAGAGTCAGGCTGCTGCGTCAGGTGCCTTCATTTCTGAGTGCCTGTCACCCGGGTGCCTGTGGTGCCAGTGACCTGATTAGTGTGAGAATTAAATGAGATGAGATCGGCAAGGTGCTTAGCCTCTGACAAATGCCATCCAAGTGTTTTTAAATAAAAGGGAAGTGCTTAGTAAAGTGTATTTTAGAATCACTGTCGTCCATGTAATTGTGTTTAAAATGTTCCCTCGGAAAGGGCCTGCCCCCTTTGAGAAGAAACTGCTCTGTCAGCATAAGGCCGAAGACTAGGAGACAGACCTGGAGAGGCCCAGCCAGGAAGCCTGAGCGACTGTCCCATCTCACCCCACCCCAGGCCTGGCCCTCCCAGGCTGAAGAAGTTGCCGGGTCAGCCTTGGCCTGTTGGCGTCTGGCTTGACACAGCTTAGGGCGCATTTGAGCAAGGTCAGACTGCAAACAAGGCAGAGAAAAGCCGGGCTGCCGTGAGCAAGGCAGGGTGAGTGACGGCAGGAGCAGTTTGAAGTCAGCAGGCAGCTAGCAAGCACAGGCTCACACCTGTCAAACCGGGGCTCGGCAGGCACAGGCAGGAAGGAATCATGGGAGTTGGAGGCGTGGGCTACATAATGAACTCTAGACTAACTTGGGCTACCCAGAAAGAAGCTGTTTCAAAAAACCCAAAAAGAAATGAGGGGGTGGGGCATGGGGGTGAAAGCTCAGTGAGTAAAGGATCGTTGGACATCCGTCCCCAGGTCCCCTGTGATGGGGGGAGAGAACTCCACATGCTAGCCTCTGACCTCCACATTTGTGCCGCTGCAGGAACACACCCATACTCACCACAAATACAAAATAAAGAAAATGATTTAAATTTTTTAAAATGATAATTATGGTAGTACATGTCCAAAATTCCAGCAGGCCAACTTGTTTGACTGAATGAGATTCAGTCTCAAACAAAACAGGAGGGAGGGAGGGAGGGAGGGAGGGAGGGAGGGAGGGAGGGAAAAAGAAAAGAGGGCTCTACTGTCCTA